>VDFB02091962.1:0-22877 GCA_007258455.2 Sequoia sempervirens | reverse complement strand
TTATGACCCCTTAAGACATCCCCTTAAGACGATCTATTATGACCCTTTTAGACATCCCCTTAATTAACATGTTCTATTATGACCCCTTTAGACATTCCCTTAAGACCCCTTAAGACATCCCCTTAATTAACACGCTCTATTATGACCCCTTTAGACATCCCCTTAAGACCCTAAACATCCCCTTAAGACACTTAGATATGACTCTTTAGACATACCCTTAAGACCCCTTAAGACATCCCAAGCACTAAGATGTTCTATTATGACCCCTTTAGACATCCCTCCCTAAGATCCCTTTTTAAGTCATCCCCCTTAAGATGTATTATAAACTCTTAAGACATCCCTCTTTAAGACGCTCTATTATGACCTTTAGACATCCCCTTAAGACGCTTCATTATTTGTTTTGACAACTTATAAATTAGTGTTAGATGTTATTTATAGAATTTATTAATGCTTTTATTCTCTAATCTTCTATGGTATTGTTTATTTCTTAAAATTTTATCCTTTCCGTATATATAAATAGATTTCTTTGTTTGTAAATTGTTTTATTGACTCCATTATTGATTGATGTGGAACGAATAAGTTCATTGAGTAATTATCGCTATTTATTGAATGTACATATCATGTATATCATGTATGAAATCACGCAAATTTGCAAGTATAAATATTAAAATGTCCTATATTAATATCATGTATAAGATCACTAAATTTCACATTAATGTCCTATATTAATGTTTTGACTATGAACATAAAATGTATAAATGTACATGTGTAAATTAAAATTTCAAACAATAATAAAGTCCATAATTTATGTAACATATTAAGTGCATGAAACCAATATATTAAGTGCATGAAATAATAAAGTCCAACAGAGTACATGAGAAACAAGAAATATAGTCCATGAAATAAACAAATATAACACATAAAATCACATGTTTCTAGGTCATGTACTATCTCTATAATCAAGAGACCTCTTCACACCATGCGGACTATGTGGATGACTTGAAACACTCTATACAAGAGAAAGATGAAATCAGATGTAAGACAATAAAAAATGATTTAATGACAATTTAATTTATAATCCATCATAAAGTTAAATTACCATCATATCTACGTCTGGATGTTCTGGTGCACCTGAAGTAACCTCTAAATTCTCTAAATCAATCTACATAAACAAGACAAAGAAATTCAAAATTAGATGTACAACTCTCCAATTAATTTTTTTTTTAATTCAATTTAATTTATAATTTATCATATTTTAATTGTACCGTATTTCGAGGTTGTGCACTAGGCTCTTCTCCAGGACTTGTCTGTACATGCTCAACTACAAGATGTGTCTCATGCTATAAAAGAAAAAGAATATGTAAAAATATCATATTATGTATATATTCAATTGAAAATTTATAATTGACTTTAAATATATAATAATTGACTTTAAATATAATAAAAAAATTAAATTACCATTTGATCTGGAACCTGCTCTACATGTCCTCCTAGTGGTGTAACTATGTCTGGGTCAGGGCTGAAAGTTGCACTAACAAAGTCCTACAAGATCAAAATTAAAGCATGTACAATTGAATTAGGTTAATATATATATATATATTCAAGTTTGCACATTTTGTATAGAAAATTTTGTAAACAACCTGGAAATCAGTGACCTCACGAGTAGCTGCAACATCAAATGTTTTCCCAATGCCCATTCTTATTGTGGTATCAACCTAGAAATACATGTACATAGACATTTAACGCTTATAATATTTACAAGTGTACATGCATGTGTTTCATATATCTAGTGAATTCAAAACTCATAAAATTGTAACTATACTAATGTAAACTTTAAACAAATTTACAATATGAATGTACCTGCCCATGATCTATGTCGCTCGATAGTGGAGGAGTGCTTGACAATCCCTTAGGAGGAATCGATGTGGATGCCGATTGACTCACCTAAACCAACATGAATATTTGAAACATATATGTGATTCAATTATAAATTTAAAACTCAAGTTAAATAATTTATGATTTCATATATAATTTTAAAAATTGAAATCAAAATTCCATAAGGGTTAAGCAGTATGACCGGTGTACTCCATGTATGTACTCCTGTGAACAAATGATTTCGGCATCATTAGTGTCATCCTATTAACCAAAAAATTTGATTGTTAAAATGTATTGCAAACTTTTCTTTGATATATACAACCATCAAAATTCTTATAAAATGAACGTACATCTAGATGCATATTTATACCTGTGTCGCAGTGTCCTCAGGGTGATGGTTTGCTATGAGAAACTCTACAAATGAACTGATGCGACCAAATGAACCACTAGAATCTCCCCATCCACCTGAACTAGGTGTGGCCTGATCAGGTCCATAACATACTTGATGACAACTAGTACATATATGGGGGACGGTCCTCGACACTCTTGGAGCGGTACTCAGACCAAATCCATAAAAAAATCCTCCATCATCATCATCTCTATGTTCCCCACCTGCTATCGCAGAAGCATGCTGATCAAGGTCTCCTGCGAGTGTACTAAGGGAACCTAATGTTGAGACTAGAGCTTGATGATGTACAGGTGCAGGAATGGGAGGAACAAGAGCAACAACAAGGGGTTGTGCATGCATGGGGCATCGGGGATCAACCCTTGCCCCTAATCTCTATTGTGGCATGCCGCCACCAACACTCTGAAATGATCTAGAATCAAAATAATTGGGCTTTTTCCCCAAAACAAAATCTACATACAGTTTTCTCAAAAAATACAATGGGCACTCCCAATTAGCATGTGGGGGACTATCAAAAACCATATACCATCGATCCCAAAAATGTGCACTCATATGCAGATGTATGCACCACCTCATGGATATTCTAGATTTGTTGGGTGGAATGGGTTGTCGAGTAACGGGGTCAAGAAAGTAGGGGGCTAGATGGGCTTTCATTATTTTAAGGTCTAATATTTTTTTGTAAGAGAGACCATCAGAATAAAATTGTCTCATTTGTTCTTTGTCTCGTCAATGCCTATCAAGATCATAATTGATCATCTTGATGGAATCAACAATGTTTTGCATTACAGATGCAAAACGTCTCACATGTGGAGGAATCAATGCTTGACTCTGCATAGCATTGATTTGATTTTTGTAAGGATGCAACTTTTGATCATTTATCTATGCTCCCAAGCCAGCCCTCGTCAGATGTGTGATAGGTGTTGTATGTGGGTATATGAGGTGAGTGCAAGGTGTGGGAGGGGAGGGAGGGGGGTGGATGTGGTTGTAGCTGAGGTGGTGTATTGATGATATCATCAATGTTAAAATCATCCATGATATGCTCAATATAAATGTGCACCTACATTAAATCATACAAAATAGTCCATGTGCATACATATATTAAGATCATATATTTAATTGAAATAGGATGAGCAACATATATATTAAGCTCATATATTTAATTGAAATGCACATATATATACATTGATTGTTCAACTCAAGAGCATGTCCATACAAAACTAAAAATTAAATGTATGTACATGTACATTTAAAATAAAAAATATGATGCATAATTTTCATGCGTACAAATCATTAAACTAAACTATGTACATACATACAAATTTCAAAATTTAAGAACTATATATGCAAATTTTTAATACATGCACATACATGCTAAACAATAAACTTGAAACATTCACAAAAGCTCATTTTATGTCTAACACACACACACATATATATTACAATTTTTTAGCAGGAGAAATCATGATCTAGTAGATAGTCATAAAATATACACTATTATATATTATTCATTATAAGTTCATAAATTCCACCAAATTCATAAATCCATGTCACTAAAAATATCCATCTAGAACCAAAATCATAAATTCATGTCACTAAAAATATCCATTTGGAACCAAATTTATAAATTCATCACACAAAATATCCATCGCTCACCAAATTTATAAATTCATAACTATTTAAGATCATTGTTTTAATTTATAAACTATTATGGCTCTCTACTGCATAGATCTTCATTTCTTTGTGTTTTCCTTTTCAAAATTAGGAGTTCTCCTCTCCTCTAGCCATTGTCGATGCTCATCTATGATCCCATCCATAGCCTTGATAGCATCAACAAGGGTTTGCATCCTAGATGCAAACATCCTCATAGGAGGTGCGACACATTCTTCATTTTGAATAATGTTGATTTGATCTTTGATGGTTCTAACATTGGCATTGATTTGTGCTTGCAAATGAGCATGTTCATTGATTTTAGGTGGTGGAGGTGGGGGGTTACAAGGTGGAGTGGGTGGAGGTGGAGGTGAAGGTGTTGGAGATGGATGGCGTGGAGGTGGATTGCGAATATTATTGAATGGATCCATGTGATCTTTAAGATATGAGTGAACCTGCATTAGATTTGTAATTTCAAGATGCAAGATACATGTTTAGGAAATACCTTTAAACCATTCAATATAAATGGCCTTAAATAATTGAATAAAAATGATAAAATTATATGTAAGCCTCATTTATATGTCTAAGGCACATGTTACTTGAATGAAAATACAATTAACTATTGATATTGTATAATCTTGTAGGATCTTATTATTGTTAAATTTGGTTGGGCCTTGGGCAACTTTGATCACCAAATTTTAAGAACTTCTTTGATCCCCTTAAGAAATGTCATATTGGAACTACTTAAGAAATCAAATTACGATTTATGGTGACATGATGGCTTAAGGGGATCTACGTATAGTGAGGTCCTAGGAGAAAATGACATGGCTTAAGTGAATAAAATTTGGTGAAGTTTGCCAAGGCAACCAAATTTCATTAAGAGCCTTAAAGAAAAATGATGGCTTTAGGTTTAGGTTTGTGGACTTTAGAGCTTGTGGGTTTAGGCCCGTAATAGATAGATTAAGGGATCTACATGTAGTAAGATCCTAGGAAAAAATTAATACATGGGCATAAGGGAATGAAATTTGTGGAGTTTCCATATAAACAAAATTTCATTAAGAGCCCAAGAAATATGGCTCTTTAGGATTTAGGGTTTAGAGTTTAGAGTTTAAAGTTTAGTAATAGGATGAAATTCCTTTAAGGGACATATGTAGTAAGATCCTAGGACAAAATTACATGGCATAAAGGAATGAAATTTGGTGGATTTTCCTAAGATAACCAAATTTCACTTTAAGGTCAGGTAGGACAAAATGAATGGTTTAGTGTTTAGGGTTTAGATTTTAGAGTTCAGGGTTTAGGGTTTACAAAACTTAGGGTGAAGTTTTGGTGCCCCTTGGAATATAATGAACTTTCAAGTTAGTGAAGAACATTTTCTTGTGGAATAGTTGATTGAGATCTACTCTTGTTTCAACTGACCAACCTAGATCATGAAATCTCATTCATATTATAATCTTGCAGGATCTTATTATTGTTAAATTTGGTTACCTTGGGCAACTTTGATCACCAAATTTTAAGAAATTCTTTGATCCCCTTAATAAATGTCATATTGGGACCCCTTAAGAAATCGAATTATGATTTAGGGTGACAAGATGGCTTAAGGAGATCTACGTCTAGTGAGGTCCTAGGAGAAAATGACATGGCTCAAGCGAATAAAATTTGGTGAAGTTTCCCAAGGCAACCAAATTTCATTAAGAGCCTTTAAAGAAAAAATGATGGCTTTAGGGTTTAGGGTTTAGACTTTAGAGTTTAGTGTTTAGGGTAATAGGATAGCTTAAGGGGATCTACATGTAGTAAGATCCTAGGAAAAAATTACATGGTATAAGGGAATGAAATTTGGTGGAGTTGCCTAAGGCAACCAAATTTCATTAAGAGCCTAAGAAAAAATGATGGCTTTAGGGTTTAGGGTTTAGAATTTAGAGTTTAGGGTTTAGGGTAATAGGATAACTTAAGGGGATATATGTAGTAAGATCCTAGGACAAAATTACATGGCATAAGGGAATGAAATTTGGTGGATTTTCCTAAGACAACCAAATTTCACTTTAAGGTCAAGTAGGACAAAATGAATGGTTTAGTGTTTAGGGTTTAGATTTTAGATTTTAGAGTTCAGGGTTTAGGGTTTACAAAACTTAGGGTGAATTTTTGGTGCCCCTTGGAATATAATGAACTTGCAAGTTAGTGAAGAACATTTTCTTGTGGAATAGTTGATTGAGATCTACTCTTGTTTCTACTGACCAACCTAGATCATGAAATCTCATTCATATTATAATCTTGCAGGATCTTATTATTGTTAAATTTGGTTGCCTTAGGCAACTTTGATCACCAAATTTTAAGAACTTCTTTGATCCCCTTAAGAAATGTCATATTGGGACCGCTTAAGAAATGTCATATTGGGACCCCTTAAGAAATTGAATTACGATTTAGGGTGATAGGATGGCTTAAGGGGATCTACATCTAGTGAGGTCCTAGGAGAAAATGACATGGCTCAAGTGAATAAAATTTGGTGAAGCTGCCCAAGGCAACCAAATTTCATTAAGAGCCTTTAAAGAAAAAATAATGGCTTTAGGGTTTAGGATAATAGGATAACTTAAGGGGATCTACATGTAGTAAGATCCTAGGACAAAATTACATGGCATAAGGGAATGAAATTTGGTGGATTTTCCTAAGACAACCAAATTTCACTTTAAGGTCCTGGGTAGGACAAAATTAATGGTTTAGTGTTTAGGGTTTAGATTTTAGAGTTCAGGGTTTAGGGTTTACAAAACTTAGGGTAAACTTTTGGTGCCCCTTGGAATATTTAATGAACTTACAAGTTATTGAAGAACATTTTCTTGTGGAATAGTTGATTGAGATCTAATCTTGTTTCAACTGACCAACCTAGATCATTAAATATCATTCATATTATAATCTTGCACGATCTTATTATTGTTAAATTTGGTTTCCTTGGGCAACTTCACCAAATTTTAAGAACTTCTTTTATCCCCTTAAGAAATGTCATATTGGGACCCCTTAAGAAATTGATTTACAATTTAGGGTGATAGGATGGCTTAAGGGGATCTAGATGTCTAGTGAGGTCCAAATTTAGTCATACTATAGCCTCATTGGTTCCATCTAGCTCTAGGTCAAAAGTGTTTACCCCTCTAATAAAAAAAGTATCATGTTAAAAATGAATCAATCTATACATATCACAAAAATAACAATAATCTTAAATGTAACCCATACTCTAACCATAATAGAATGCTAAATGATCCCCACCCCTAACCATATCCTAATTGAATTGTAAACCTAATTGAAACTTAATTAAATTATAACCTTTACCTAATCTTAAATGTATTCCTATATTATATTATATTATATTATATTTTATATTATATCAATATTATATCAATATTATATTTAAATTAATTTATATTTGTATTATAATTATATTAATATTTATTATATATTCCTAATTGTAACCTAACTAAACTACAAACCTGATTGAATCTTAAGCCTAATCCTCATTAAAAACCCAAGTAAATTGTAACATTACCTATCCTTTATTGTAATCTTATATTATATTTTATGATATTAAATATTTATATTATTTAATATATTATATTATATTAATATTTATTAAATATAATATATTAAATAATATAAATATTTAATTATATTTCTTTTATATGAATCCTCCTCCTATCTCTAAATTGTAATAATAGCATGTAGTTCCTCCAACCTATCATCATGTACCTCCTCCCTTTCCCATGTACTAGGTGTACCTTCTAGGTGTTAAATGGTTTCATCTTGGTCTCCTTATTGATGCATTTCTATCCTTCCACATAAATCTATATAGTATCAAAATATAGGTAATTTTATGGTTATTGAATCTCTCTTAATTGCTAAAGAATCCATTCTGATTGAGGATGGGTGGATTATTATCGAGGATCACATCTTAAAAATCCTATAGAGGCCATGGTATGTGTTTCTTAATACATATATTCCCATAGAAACCTCTTTCCATGTATTATCAACTCTCCTATATAATATACACCTTACTAGATTTAAATTTTATATGATATATACCCAAGTGTTTCCAATTGGAATTGCTATAATTATACTTTTATGGTATTCTAGATATTCATAATAGTTTTCATAAATCTACCAAATAGACCCATTCTTGACATTGAACCTACATAATTTTAGGTATGTCCAATGAAAGAAACTTTACCCATAGCACTCTCACTCACACTCTCCTATCTTGTGGACATAATAGAATAAAGTTTTCTTCCAATGATTTAGATCCCTAATGATCATGTCTATGTGTCATAGAGAGTGATCATCCACTCTTCATAAAATTGTAGAAACCAAAAGGTTTTATATTATGTGTTCAAATAAGTGAAAACATTACAAAAATCTCTACTGAATGGTGACAACAGAGGGGTTTTTAAGGCAACCAAATTTCATTTTAAGCTCCTAAGACAAAATTAAAATGCTTTAGTGTTGAGGGTTTAGATTTTACAGTTCAGGGTCTAGGGTTTAGCAAACTTAGGGTGATGTTTGGGTGGCCCTTGGCATATTAATTTTGACTCTGCAAGTTAGTGCCAATTGAATCGATTGTGTATCGCGGCTTAGATTTTACAAATTTCTAACCAAATTTGCAAACAAACATCAAGATAAACTTTATGAATTTTAACTATTCTTTAACATATTGTTTTCTCTAATCTAATTATAATTTAACATTGAAACTAAAAGTTTAACATATCATTTTTTCCATACAATGCAAATAAAAATTTAAAACATTTTAAGCAATGCAAATGATTTTTTTGAGCTCCCGAATTACCTAGTTTTCAAAATCAAAAATGATTTGTTCGATTAAATTTAGATTTTAACAAATTTTTGTTCCAATTCAATTTTAGTGTTTCAATTCTACAATTAGGTTTTTAATGCAATTTTTCGCTTCAATTCAAACTAGGTTTTCAAATCTCAAATTTTTCGCTTGATTTGAATCAGTGGTTTCAAAAAGCTTCTGATTAGGTTTCTAATTGGCAATTTTTTTACATTTCATTTCAATTTCTGTGGCTCGTTCTGCAATTTTTTGTTTTGTTTCAATTAGGGTTTTCAAATTCAATTTTTTCTGGTTTAATCGAACAATTTAGGTTTGAAAAGTTAAATTTTGTTTGTAAAACACAATTCAAGGTTCATTTTTTCATTTTTATTAAAAAACCTTCAGGTTTCATTGCATTTTTTTGTCTATTTTTACAATTATTCATTTCTACTATAACAGGAAAAAAAATGCTCAAAACGTGAAATAAATTTAAAAAAACATGCCAAATTCACTTAATTTCTTCACAATTTCAATTAAAAATAGAAAAATGCAAAAAAATGGGGCATGGGTGGGTACCTGTAGCTGTTTGTGGGGGTCGTTGTCACCAGTACTTAGGATCCCGTCCGCTGTGTAATGAACTCTGTTTTCAAAAAAATAAATAGCAATATAAAACGGGATCCCGATTTCTACAAAATGGATACAAATCGGGATCCCATTTCATAGTAATCGGGATCTTGTTCCTTTCCATTGGTTCAGGATCCTATGGGAAACGAGATTCCAATTTTTAAAAAGCGAGATCCCATTTCGTGTTCAGGCTCAGGATCCCGAAGCTGAACAAGATCCTGATTTTTAAAAATCGGGATCCTGTTTTATCAAAGCCAATTTCAATTTTTTGGCTAAGGAAAAAAATTCCACGTTTCGTGGAATCAACTTTGTGCACTTACCCATACACAAAAATTGGTTATATATATGTGTATATATACACTTAATGTATATGCCTATGAATAAATATATGTATGTATTTGTGTTGATAAAGGATAGTAAACATGATATATATATATATATATATATATATATATATATATATATATATATATTTGTTAGTATACATACATATAGACATTGATACAGGAGCATTCAGGTTTAGGCAATCAACATAAAAAAAACTAGTTTCTGAATGCGAAGATTTGTTGAACAACCATCTGCATTTTATATTTGAGTTGATTTCAAAACACCATGATGATAAAGTAAAATCATTTCTTTGCAAATAATAATTATCTTTCAATTGGAAATACCAAAGGGAATGTAACATTTGAAGGGAATTGTATTTAATGAAGAAGATGATTCAAGAAACCAAGGAGGGATGTTTCATCTTCCAAATATTTACATTATTCTTCATTTTAAAATACAAAAGATAACAAGTGTGAGGGGTGCGCAATGGAGGGGAAATTGAGGGTCGCTGCATGGGCAGAGAATCCGTGCCAGAAGATTGATTCCCTATGCAGTCAAACCATGGAAGGAAGCGAAATTTGTATGGTCACATACCATTAGCATTGCATCCAGAGAAAGAGGTAGAGTTTGCCTTATGTGATATGAGCAGCAGTTATGTTTCCTAGAATTTGGCACCATGGGAGAGGTCAAAGTAAATAAGATTTGGTTTGTATAAAGAAAAAAAAACATGGGAATGTTGATAGGCCAATTTGGAGGAAAGAAATTGACGATTGGTAGATGTCTTGATTGGTGTTTTGAACAAAATATAAAGTAATCTAAAGGCATTAATAAAACTAAAATAAATCAGAAAGGGCACGAATGGAGAGAAGATGACATCGAGCCACAAGGAGGAAAAACCACACATAATATGGGAAGGATAAAATCAAGGGAAAAATGAAATGCAATAAAGACTTTATAAAGAACAATGACAAATAAGATGAGGCCGCATATAGGAAGAATTCAAAAGGGAAGCAATAAAGGTGGTTTGAAATTGGAGCGATAGAGGTATGAAGAGGAATGTGATGCAACATTTGAAGGAGATCATACCATGCCAGATTGGCGTGCACAAGGTGACTATATGGAAGAATAGAGATGAGCAAAAAGAGTAGAAGTTGCAGGAAAGGGAATACAGAGGAGAGAGAGTTGCTTGAAGAATTGTAAATGTTTTTTTTTTTCTTGAAATCTGATAATGAATTTAATTGATTTGTTTTTCTATGCCGAGTGTAATGTAATCATGCAGATGTAAATTAATTTTAATTTGACACAAGTAATTGTCAAATTTGGATGAATCATTTATGAATTTTGTTGTAACCTGGATTTGGGTGAGTGTTTGAGGAGTTTATTTTTCTAATTTTCATCAAATTGGTATTAGAGCAGGCAATTTTGAGTGTGCGGATAGAGCGCCAAGAGAGAGAGAGGTGGTTCACACCAAGACCGTGGGTGAAGATTTTGTGAAGAAGCCTTGAGAGGCCATTGGTTCCATGGGAATCATGTTGACCGTCCTCGAATAGAGATGAGGCTAGGTAGAAGGTGTGCAAATATCTTCCACAAAGAGTAAGTGGGTAGAAGAGATCGTGAGGGTGCATCTTCTAGAATCTTTGTTGGGTAGAGGGTAGTTTGAAGAAAGTGATGTGTGAAGGAAAATTACAATAGACGAAATAGAATCTTTGTGGGAATCGAGGAACTATTCCAAAGAAGACAATGTTTAGAGACTTGAGACATCTAGAAAAATATTTTAAACATGGCTCTTCTATTGCTACCTTCCATTCAAGCAGAGCTTGAATCTTTTCTTCTTTGGGAGTATGACGCAGGAGCATTTGGGTTCAGACATTCAACATCAAAAAATGTTAGTTTCTAAATGCGGAGATTTGTTGAACAACCATCTGCATTTTGTATTCTTGTTGATTTCGAAACACCACAATGATAAAGTAAAACCATTTCTTTGCAAAATATAATTACCTTTTGATTGGAAATACCAAAGGGCATGTAACATTTGAAGGTAATTGTATTTAACAAAGAAGCTGATTCAAGAAACCAAGGAGGGATGTTTCATCTTCCAACTCATTACATTATTCTTTATTTTAAAATTCAAAAGAGAACAAGTGTGAGGGGTGGGTAGTGGAGGGGAAATTGAGGGTGGTTGCATGGGCAGAGAAGCCGTGCTAGGAGATTGATTTACTGTGCACTCAAACCATGGAAGGAAGTGAACTTTGTTTG
Source organism: Sequoia sempervirens (assembly GCA_007258455.2). Taxonomy (NCBI): domain Eukaryota; kingdom Viridiplantae; phylum Streptophyta; class Pinopsida; order Cupressales; family Cupressaceae; genus Sequoia; species Sequoia sempervirens. The sequence goes on along the minus strand of VDFB02091962.1, from coordinate 10,938 downwards.
GTCACATACCATTAGCATTGCAGCCCGTGTGGAGAAAGAGGTAGAGTACACCTTATGTGATATGAGCAATAGTTATGTTTCCTAAAATCTGGCACCATGGGAGACGTTGAAGCAAATAAGAGTTGGTTTGTATAAAGCATAAAAATCATGGGAATATTGATAGGCCGATTTGGAGGAAAGAAATCAATGATTGGTAGATGTCTTGATCAATGTTTTGAATAGAATACAAAGTAATCTAAAGACATTAACAAAATTGAAATAAAGCATAATGGGCATGAATGAGGAGAAGATGGCATCGAGCTACAAGGAGGAAAAACCATGCATGATATGGGAAGGATAAAATCAAGAGAAAAATGAAATGCAATAAAAACTATATAAAGAATGATGACAAATAAGATGAGGGAACGCATAGGAAGAATTAAAAAGGGCAGAGATAAAGGTGGTTTGAAATGGGAGCGATAGAGGCATGAAGAGGAATGTGATGCAACATTTGAAGAAGATCATACCATGTCAGATTGGGGTGCACAAGAAGACTGTATGGAAGAACAAATGAGAAAAATGAGAAGTTGCAGGAAAGGGAATACAAAGGAGAGAGAGTTGAGTGAAGAATTGTAAATTTTTGTTTTTTCTTGAAATCTGATAATGAATTTAATTGATTTTTTTTTCTATGCTGAGTGTAATGTAATCATGTAGTTGTAAATTGATTTTAATTTGAGACAAGTAATTATCAAATTTGGATGAATCAATTATAAGTTTGTTGTAATCTGGATTTGGGTGAGTGTTTGAGGAGTTTTTTTTTCTGCTCTGCACTAGACATATATAATAATATACACAACCCCAACCAACATAGAATCCCTTTGACCTATGATCAGGACAAAGGAATCCTCTAATGAATCTAGCAAGAACTGTCGGCAAAGTGGCATAAGCATCAACCATATCACACCACATAATCCATAATCCAACAATCTTGGCATCCTGGAACACCCTCTGAAGAGCCTCAGTACCACCCTACTCTGATGAATCATAAACAATAATATCCCTGACAACTGGTATCCGTAGAATCCTCCAGACATCCTTTGGGGCGACTGTGATCTCGCCAGTAGCTAGGTGGAAGGTGTTATGCTCGTTGTGCCACCTCTCCACTAAAGCTGTCAAGAGGCCTCGATTAATCCAAATCTGGGGCATATCAAGTAAGGAAGACAATCCACAACGTGTAATGATAGTTGTCTCAGGCTGGGGAAGCTGTTGTATCAAATCAAATTTCTGAGGAAACCGCTCTCTAATCTAGAGGTTTGTTAGAGCCTCCTATCATCATGAAATATTCAAAGTCAAAATTCTTTTGTCAAATCATCAAAACATCAAATATCATATCAACCTAATCAACTCTTGGTGATATTTTTGATTAAATCTCGTAAGTGAACATCATTGAACCTCACCTATCATGAGGTTAATACATCAAATCAACCTCGCCTATCATGAGGTTTAACAATAAAACTATAATTATTCCTCATCTATCATGAGGATAATTATCATCAAATCAAATATCAAACCTCACCTATAATGAGGTTGAACATCATCTACTTGATTAGGATCATCAATCATATCAAACCAATGGCTGACATGATTGAAAATCGACAAAATCAAGGAAAAATTTGACAAACTTTATCAATCTGATTTAGAAGTGCTAAAATAGAGTTTCAAACTACTAAATCATCAAAAGCGCCATTTCATCAGGCATAAGCACCATTTTAGATAGTCAAAGCGCCACTTCAATAGAAGCACTATTATATCGGATGAAAGCACTAATCTTTCAGGTCAACACACTAAACAAGTGAAAGCACTAAAATAGAAGGTAAAAGTGCTAAACTTCTTATCCTAAGCACTAATCTATTGAAAGTGCTAAAATAGAAGGTAAATGTGCTAAACTATCTATCCTAAGTGCCAAAAAATTGGAAAAAAAGACTACCTAAGTGCTAAAAAAATCAACCTAAATGCTAAAACTTGAAAAGCGCTAAAACAGTGAGCTGAAGCGCTACATCGGCGTGCAAACACGCTAAAAGAAATTGAAATTTTGAAATTTGAAAAATGCATGAAAAACAAAAAAATGTACATACAATGAGGGGGTTAACGGGTATGTACCAAAGGTTCGTAGACGGTTGGGCAGTGGTGATGTTGCACATGCTTGAACCAGTATGGTAGGGAATCGACATCTTGCTCCAAATTGCACAAATTGCTCTCTCACAAAAATTCAAAACTTAAATGCACAAATGAGTTTGAAAATGACCTTTTTGACCTTTTATAGGTTATTAAAAGTGGGATTTTTATGGGATTAATTAATTATTTTAAGAGAGATTAATTAAAATTCATCTAGGGGCAATATTCTACATTCTTTATCAGGAGATAAATTATTTTACCATCAAATCTTCATCGAATCATCATCAAATCATCATAAAATCATAAAAAAATTTGAATTTTTTTGAAAATCCGAAAAATCATAAATTCATTAATTTATCTCCCAAGGGGGCATACATTCATCATTACTTGAAAATCAATGTCTGGGGCAAGTCCGAAGCATTTTGATTTTTTTTTTGTCAATACTAGCAACAATAGTAAAATTTTCTTTGAAGCAATGCGTAAACACATCACTTCAAAGAGGGGCAAAATGTATAAACCTAAAAATGGTTTGGATAATCTAAATTAATTAAATATGATTTATTTGATTAATTACCTTAATTTACTCTACTATTAAATAAATAGAAATATTTATTTATAGTTCATTCTCCTATTCTGCAATTTTAATTAAATATACAACTTCAATAGTTTGTGTTATTTAATTATCACATTATTCAATCTTAATTAATTAAACAAGGTTAAATACTTTGTTGTTTAATTATCATATCCCTTCTATATTTATTTAATAAACAAATTCTATAGTTTGTTTTATTAAATTATTTATTCCCTTTTACTATTATCAATTATTCAAATAAAGGCATAAAGGAAATTTCCTCTATTCACTCATCTACCAAATTAGACATTAAATATCCAATTTAATTCAATTGGCATTCACTGGAAATCTTTGGAGACAAATTGGAATCAATCTCTCAATCTCCTTCCTCTAATTCTTCCTATCATCTAGCCTAATGTTTTCATGGGGAGAAACCATTCCCATAATCAAGTCAAGGTTCTTCATCTCTCACCATTCAATTCTCCAGATTAAATCCAAGCCTTTGTTGTGCTGCCCCGTCACAATGTGCTACCGTGAATCTATATATACAACCTTTCTTCATAGGAAATGTATCTCTCATCTTTGTACAAACTTACTCTATAGGAAAAGCAATCAAGCATCTTAGCATTCAAGCAATTCAACATAGAATCATTTAGCAATAGCAATCAGGGCATCAATAGAATCATAATCATAGCTACATCATAGTTTTACTGTAGCTTTTTTCATCATAGTTTCATGTCAGCATATATTACAGTAGCTTCCTTTTATCAATTAGCAATCATCATTTCAGATTACATCATTGCATTTTAGAAGCATCTCATTTTCTAAATTGGCATTTTAACAGTCACAATGCTTACCAAATCTGAGAGCCCCGTGACTTGATAAATCTTTAGAGATAGGGAACAATATGACACTTTCAGTAGATTCTTGCTTTAAATTAGCTTAATTGCTTTTGAATCTTTGATATAATGTCTTATTAAAAAGTGTTCTTAGTTTACTTATTCCATACTTACAAAAATATATATTTGTTAATGCATATTTGTATGGAAAATAGTGTTTTTGACATATATATCTATATATATTGGTTTCAACATATATGTCAAATATTATATATTTTCCAATATATACATATATTAACACACACACACATATCTATATATATAATAGTCAACATACTATATATATATATATATATACATATATATATATATATATATATATATATATATATATATATATATATATATATATATATATATATATATATATATATATTTATGGAACATATTTTAAAATCATTTACAAAGTTAAGATGGCATGAGAAAAATAGGAAAGGCACTGCAAATATTAATGAAACTTTAGCACATATTATATGTGATGTGCATAAAGTAAGAAAGAAGCATATATTATATCCTTTTCTTGAAGTAAGGATGGATATTATATATGTATTGTCTTGTGGTGATGTATAAAAATGACATGGAGTAATGGAATGGACTGGAAGGAGCCATAGTGAAGAATATGGAAGGAAGGGGGAATGGGGTGGAATGGTGGTGGAAGGAAGAATGGATGGTGGAAAATAAAAACAACACATAAAGTATATGAGACTAAGTCAAACCAAAGGATGAAGCATATATGAGATCATGCATGGTTATGTTAACATTTGAAGGGATGTGTAAATTTTTTTGAATTCCATATGAATCAGTCAAAGCCTACACTATAAACTTGGGAACCAATATTTGAAGGTGGTGCCATATTATCAAGATTTTGGAATGCTTAAGAGGTCTTCAAATTATGCATAATCTTGCAAATAGAATAGAGACTTAGTCAAGTGCAAATTTGGTAGCATTTTGCAATAGAATTCAAATTAGGAAACTTGTTTTGAGCTTGATGTCCCATATATCAAGTCAACTCAACCATTTAAATGGTAAGGACTGTGATGTGTTGCAACATCTGAGTAACTTTGGTGAGTAATTTCATGAGGATAGAAAGGTGATAGGAATATTAACTTGTTTGTAACCTTTGGTTGCTCACAAATTTGTATAAATAGAGGTGCTCATTCTACCAATTGAATCACTTGTCAATCTGATTTCTTTATGTTATTTTGCTATAAATTTAGTGCAAAGTGAGTTGAGAGGTTGTGAGCTTAAGAGTTGTTTTGATGTTTTATATTGGTTTTGTTGAGAGATTTAGAGAGAAGCTAGTAGAGGAATTTTAGTTGATCTTAGAGGAAGTAGCAAGCGAGCTTTAGGTATTGAGATAGGAAGGGAAATTAATCAATTGAAGATTTTATATAGGCATGCTAGTTTCTATACCTTTGTCATTTATGTTGGAAAGGTTAGATAGATTTGATTACTATATTAAGAAAGATTAAATATTTATGATTACTATGTTGGAAAGGAATGGTTTAGAGTATGTTGAGATGCTTGTTTATGCTTGCATATATCATGGTTAATTATTATGTTTATGAAAAATTTCATTTGACATATTTATATAGGTATATATGTACCCTATATATGGGAATTGGTATAAATGTGAAGTATTGATACTACATGTAATCATTAGTTCACTATAAGTAGTTTTTCTATACTAAACATATCATCATCAATAGGAAGTGACATCATGCAAACCATATCAATAATCTATACTTGATTGATCTCTTGATCATTGCTTTACTTTTGGTTGAAACCCTAGGTTGATAATAACCTACTAGATTGGAATATTTACTTGATTTTTTATTGAGACCCAAGGTTGAGATTGATCTATTTGGTTAGATTGTTTATTTGATCATTGATTGAAGCAAATAGATTGGGATTAACCTATATGAATTGATTGATCATTTAATTGTTGATTATATCTTTGATTGAGGTCATTTATTGTTGAAGTTTATACTTTTGATTGAAGTCATTTTTTGAAGATATTATATATTTTATGGAATTAGTTTATCATTGAGATATACTTTTTAATGGAGAAATTTATTGTAGAGATTATACTTTTTGAAATAGAGTCATTTGATGTTGTGAAATTATGAATACTATATGGTTAATTAGGTTATTCCTAGGGTTGGGATAATCCATAGGGAAGGGGATAACCTTAGAATAGTATAATAATGGTAAATACAAATTGAGCAATTGTAGTGATGAGTATAGATGACCCTCACTCAAAGTATTGGGTGTTGAATCTTTGGAAAAAGTAGTGTAGGTAGCCACTGTCTACACTATCAATTCATTGTGATCCAAGTACATACTAGAAATAGAGGTAGACTTTATGGTAATATCTAGATATGTAGGACACATCACTATGCTTAGGAAAAGCTATTTGAAGGATGAGGTTACCGAAGCAATCTCTTCATTGAAGGGAGGGCCATCTTACCATGTTTGGTAGAAGTGTGGGGGATGGTAGTTAGTCCATGGTTGGTGGAAAAATGCTTGAGTGATGCTTCTCCTCATGCAGTTGGCGGCCAATATTTGGAAGGAGGACATTCTAGACCATTGGTATTTCTAATTCAAGAATTGAAGATGTACACACTAGTATTTGGGGCATCTAGAATGTATGCACCAATATTGGGACATCTATAATAGTTCATATTTCCAGTTCATGTCAGCTTGTTAAAGTTACATTTATAGTCATGTATCCATCTATATGGAAATTGTAAATGAGAAATGTTATCTTGAATATATTTATGTAAAGTGAAATCATACTTATATTATTAAAAAGATTCTTTGAATATGCAATGAATTTTTTTGGATAGGTTATGTTTCAAATGGTGCATATATTATGGAAAAGAAAATAATTTTTTTATTACTCATTATATTTGATGCATAAACTTTTCACTTGTGGATAAAACATAGAAAAATTACTGGGAAGAACAAAGTGCATGTTACACGTGTGGTATTAGAGCTAGGTTCAGCTCTGGAACCTATGAGCTCATTACGTAAGTAATGTATAAAACCTATATGATGATAATTGTTAAAAAGTTCTTACACCAAGATGGAAAGAGGAAAAGAAAAAAGGGAAAAAAAAAGGGAAGTTAAGATTCTTGAAAACTTGTTTAAGTTTGGGACTAGGAAAGTGTTGTCCCTGGAGTTAAAATCTCCTAAACCAACAACTCATTAAGAGTTACCTTTGGATTGTAGAAGATTATGCAACTAGGTTCAGTAGGAAGGTTATGAAGGATTATCAATAAGTACCTTGACCATACAAAATATAGTTTAAATGAATTTGAGGGATTGAAAGAATTAAAGTAATCCCCCTGATTTATAGGAACCTACAAATGTGAAGAGTCAAGGAATTTGGATTAAAGATACTAAAAATCTATGAGTATGCTTTATTGGAATGGAACTAATTGTTAGCATAAATCAAAAACTTAGTAGAAGTAGAAAGACAACTTTTTATGAATTAAAATAAAAAAAGATAGGTATCCAGGAGGTAGGATAACCCTTGATAGACTTGATTCAGTGCGAGGTTAAAATCTTCCAGTGATAATCAAAGTCAAGAGAGAAAGATGACACCTTAGAATAAAAGGTTAGAGACCAGAATGGTTAGAAAAAGAAGACAAACAACCTTAGAGTGTCTGGAATTACCAATAAATTGGATAAAATTACTTTGAAAGATGATCACAAGGAAAATATTGGAAAGAAAATCAAACAAATTGGAGAAAGGGCTTAGTTAGAGCATAGTTTAGTTGAAGTGTAGAATGAACTTACCAACTTATCAATGAAAGTAAACTTATGTTTAGATGTTCCAAAATAAATTGGATATGGAGGAGACTATGTTGTCAAATCAAAGAATAATTTGGAAGAAACTCAAAGGTGAAGACACAATTGACATAGGGATCTTCAATCAAGCTCATTTGATACACCAACAAAAGGGGCTTTGCAGATTTTGAATATTCTTCTGCTATGGTTAGAAGGCTATTAGAATACATGGAGGAGAGAATTGGAATAAAATACTAGAGTATCTCTTAGCTTGTAAGTTGTTATATATTTGTTAGATCTCGTTATGGTGGATCCAACTATTGATTCTAAGAGATTTTAAGGCGATGATGAATCCAATTTTAGAAATAAAAAATTATATTCAAGGAATACCATGGAGTGTAAGAAAGGCAAGTAATAGTCAATCAACTATCAAAGGCCAACATCAAGATGTTAAACCAATTCAACCAATTTGGAGAGAGAGGATGATTGTTAAGAGTTCAAATTTAAGATGATATAATGTTTGGAAAACACTAAGGGGGGAAGAGGGAGAGTATATGTACTTAGATAAGAACCCTTTCAAATGCAGTATAATGTTGAATCTTTAGTAGGAGAGATTTTTTAATCAAAGTCTTGAAATCAAGTGACGACAACAAAGTTGGTAAAGTTAAGAGGCTAAGGTATTGAAGATATTGGACAAAGGTAGTGGAAAGGTCAAGGATTATGACCAATGAGAAAGACATATTTACAACAAAATTTTTATACGTAATTATTTTCGAAGAAAAATTTGTTACATCAATTGAAGCTTTAGAGAAGGATAGACAATATTCTTGATCATGAAAGGAAATTTTATCACCTATGAAATAAGGAAGTGAAGATTGATGTACTCATGATTATGAGTTATAGAGAAAATTTTCATGCTTGAAAATTAGGTGTAAAATAATCATTGATATCTTTTGGAAGATAATATCAACCAATATGATGTAATAAGGATTGATACTCAACTAATGTAAAAGCTCATCAGAAGAGATAAATTGAGCTAGGAATCAAATTACAACTTTGGAAATTCTTTGAGGGTGAAAGGAATCTATGGTATGCATGACATAGGATGAAGGATTTTTATCTCTACAAAATATCCAATCATTATATTTCAAGAATCAAATGTGGCATAAGTCCATGGAAGAGGTTTTACTTAGTGAGGATGGACTATTATGAATCAAAGAAAGAACTTGTGTACCAAATTTTGGGAGATGAAAGAATGAATGAGGTAAATTGATGTCATACTTAGGACACAAAATAATGACAAAAAATATTTATCAAATGAGTAACCACTAAAATTTGGAAGGGGGATAGAGTAAGATGTTGCAAGATATGTAGCAAGTTGTTGTATAGTATGCCAAAGGATGAAGACATGATGTCATCATCGGTAGGACTTGTAGACGCTCATGGAATTCCAGAGGGGAGTGGTAGATCATAATAATAGTTTTGATCTTTCTATTTCAAAAGAGCTAACATATTGTTATGGTGGATAGACTCACCAAGGTAACCAATTTCAGATTGGTAAATTTGATTTATAGGATATCAGTCCTAAATAACAAATTGTGTAAAGTAGTTCCTTGATGTTCTTGAGAAGGTTATCTTAGAAGGGAACAAGCAAGTAATGTTAAGGTTTTGTGTAAACCATGATCATCTTAAAAAAATTCAAATGAATGAATGCTAAATTTATTACTTTATGTTAGCTAGTTAGGACAAAAGGGATAAACCAAATCTTGGGGATTACTTTATGATAACTTCTATCATTTAAAATTTAATTCTTTGAAACATTCTATGGAAAGAGGGGTTGAAATCCTAAAAGCTGGGAGAAGCTAGGAATAGGATTAACCTTAGACCAGAAAGGTTGTCAAAATGGAATAAGAGATTTAAATGATCAAGGAATTTTTTTTTTGAATAAAAAGCATGAGTCATGAAGTAGTATTACTGACAAGTGTCTAAGAGTAGTATTATGCTCGAGATGGATAGTAGTCAAGGGAAATACTATTATGCTTAAGATAAATGTTTATGTCAGTGATGGACGGTCTCAACTTTTGAGTTTTTCGATGGTGTAAAGACCAAAGGGAAGGATGGGACCCATGGTGTAATGTGTAATACATTGACATTCCTTTTCTATTAGGATTACACTAAGGATAATTGTATTATCCAATGGGAATGTGTTACCAGTCACTATGATATAGGTGTCATATAGGATATGGTCACTATTGTACTTATGATGTACATATGAGTTAATATAATTATGATGTATATTTTTTTTAAAGAAAAGTGTGCTTGAAGCACATAAGCTCTCACTATGTGATAACATAGTCACTCCATGCAAAGTCCAGGAAGGATGAGATTGCAAATGATTGTGTTATGAGGGAAGACTATTTTATATACCTAAGTTTCTTACATGATTTGGAAAATTGTAAGTACTATCTCTATTTAAATTTATATATATGTGTGAATGGTGATGTTACACCTACAAAAACACAAAGAACAATCACACAATTAGTCCATTATGCAAGCTAAATCAACATTCCCCATAGAATTCATTTGAAATGCAAATAAACAAGAAATAAGTGAAGAACAAAATAAGAAAGCTATTAAATCCTATCTAATGCAAAAAAAATCTCAATCCCATGGGGGAATTGGTACCATTTTGATGTGGAAAATGGCCCTTTCCCAATCCCTTGTAAGTTTGAGTGATGATTTGATGAAGTTTTGATGCTCCTTGGTTGAATTCTTGCATAACCTAGCTATGAAAATGTGAAAATGGATGAACAATGGATGAGAAAATTCAAAATCCCAAGATAATGTCTTTGCATGAAGTTGTGGATTCAAAATCCAAATGAGAGCCTTTTATTTATAAATGAGAATGATGGAGGATGAAGAAAAATGAATGAATGTGGGACAAAAGACCAACCAATAGCATGAAGCCACTTGTCAACATGTGAGTGGACAAAGGTGGAGAGCATTTTGGTGAATGCGCAATTAAATGCAATTAGGTGGAATTTCAAAATGGATGAAATGACATGTTGGAGGGAGGAGGAAATGAAGTTAATGCCACTTGGCTCAAGGAAAAAGGACATGTAAGAGGTTTAAATGCCATGTTGGATGTACAAACCCTTTTGGAGGGATTTTTCAAACTTGGATAATATTTCAACATTGATGCCTTTTTTAAAGTAATTGAAGATTTGATAAATCAATTAAAATGATTTTCATGAGCAAGTTGCAAAATCTAGAGGATTGGAGTGATTAAGATTGAGATTAATCGCAATTTGATTAATTTAAAAGGAGATTAGTTGATTTGACCATTTTGGCTTAGACGTTTGGATTAATTTAAATCAAAATGAGAGGAATATGATTTAGACTTAATTAAATAAAATATTTTGGTTTATTTAATTAAAGAAGATGGTGTTAGATTAAATCAATAAGGATTAATTCTATTTAATTTAATAGAATGATTCTAAAGATTTAATTAAAATAAAA
>VDFB02091961.1:0-82285 GCA_007258455.2 Sequoia sempervirens | reverse complement strand
TTCTTCCAATCAGAAACACTAGATCCTGTAGTAAGCTTTAATTAGAAATCAAAGAACATTTGTTTGGTTCCCTAAAAGAATAGCAATAAAGCTCAAGGAAATTGCAAAAATGCAAACAACTCCCAAAATTGCCATTGCAAAGGTAAAAAAGAAATATGGAATTGACTAAATTGACATAATGCAGTCACTCTATATCCATTTGCCTAAGTTTATTTCATTCCATTGTCCAACACTTATTATTAATTGTTTAATTGAACTACATGCAAGTAGAAATCACAACTCATGGTATCCATACACACCTACGCACACATACATGTTGTCTAACATATCAACGTGCACATGGTCATCTACTGTCACTTTGTTAAATGGCTTTGATTAATAAGTCAAATGTGCACAAGGATATTTATAATTGTTTCTTTCTTTTAATTATTATGTATTTAAAGACTAATTAGCACCTACCTAATTAATTAGATATGAGATGATAGAAGGGTAAATGAAAAATGAAACTGGATAAAAATGTCAAAGTTCACTTGTCTTGCATATGCTTCCATATTTTTCATGTTTCACAGTTCCCAAAGCAGCACATTGGTTCCAAACCTCTCATTATGAGACAACTCTGCAACAATTGAAGATATGTAATCTTTACAGGACTCATATGCACCAAGCAGAATGGAGGAAAGGGTTTCTACATAATGCTTATGAACAAAAATTTCGTGGGACCACATTTCTATGAGGGGTTTTGTTAAACAGTTTACTTGTCTTGTGTATGCTCCCATATATTGCACGTATGCCTATGAGGACATTAACCACGACATCTGACAAAATTCCTCTTTCCTTTTTGCTTTAATGACAATGACAAAGCTCAAAGCAATTGCGTGCTTTCAGTTCCCATTTGTAAATTGCATTTGCTTGACAGTCTCTAAAGCCCTATCGATTTAAAATATGAATTTACAATCAATCTATACAAACACATTAAAGCACTACGAAACCTGTTAGGGTTAGAGATGGCAGATATCTAACAATTAAATGCAGATTTAAGTAATAAACAAAGAAACTAAAACATACACAAAATAAATCATAACACAGAGAATTTAACGTGGTTCACCCAATCTGGGCTACATCCACCAAACCGCAGCCATCCAATACTTTTATTATCCAATGCAAAACCTATTACAATATTGCGAATAATCGCATTTTTCTCATACTGTAACCCCCGTCCCAACCCCTTTTAACAAGCCTTTTAGAAGCTTCCAGAATTAGGGTTTTACAAAGTCGGTTTTCTTTCTTTTTCGGAGATTTTTCCTTTTTCGCCGCACGAAAAATGGGAAAATTTCACTAACCCCTACTTTCTGCTGCTTCCCCAAATTCTGCTAAGCCGGGTTGAGCACCGAATCCCCACTTGGGGCCTGGCCCGGCCCCTGACCCCGATGAGGACGGGGGGCCAGGGTGTACAGTATACCATGGGCTATACAGTATAGCATGATCAGTCGCCACATACCAACAATCTCCCACTTGGAGACTGATCAGGCTCCACACCATCAAAAACCTCCCACTTGGAGACTGATCCTGGACAACACTACTACACTTACAGCTCCCACTGGAAATAAGGACCTTGGACCCTGCTGCTATGTTATACCTGAAATCAACCTTCAAGGCCAACCGAAGCTGAAGAGGAGCTCAGCTTCTCCCTTGGTACCGCCTTCGTAAACATATCCGCTGGATTGACATCTGTATGAATCTTGGCCAGCTTGACCTGTCCATCTTCCAACACTGACCGGATGAAATGATATCTCAATTGTATGTGTTTTGTTTTAGAATGCAAGGCAGAATTCTTTGCAAGATGTATAGCACTCTGACTGTCTGTAAATAAGTAATTTCCATCCTGTTGTTTTCCCAACTCATCCATGAAAAGTTGCAGCCATATCATCTCCTTTGTTGCCTCTGTTGTAGCAACATACTCTGCTTCTGTGGTGGATAAAGCAACCACCTTTTGCAATCGAGAAATCCAACTCACTGATGTCCCACCAACTATAAAGACATAACCTGTGGTACTTCACCTGGTATCTATATCCCCTACCAAATCTAAGTCAACATACCCTTTTAAATTAGTATTAGAGCCCCCAAAACATAAACACTTATTGGATGTACCTCTCAAATACCTAAGAATCCATTTTACTACATTCCAATGCTCAACTCCAAGATGACTCAAATACCTCCTAACAACTCCTACGACATGTACAATATCTGGTCTCGTGCATACCATGGCGTATGTTAAACTACCTACAGCTGAAGCATATGGTACCTTGGACATTTTTTCTTCCTCCTCTTATGTCTTTGGACACATATCCTTAGTCAATTCAACATGACTAGGCAAAGGTGTGCTGACAGCTTTTGCATTCTCTATATGAAATCTCTGCAACACCTTTTCAACATAATTAGCCTGAGATAAAAACAATTTTCTATTTTTCCTATTTCTACAAATTTTCATACCAAGGATTTTCTTTGCTGCACCCAAATCCTTCATAGCAAAATATTTTGCTAACTGTTGTTTTAGTTCACTTATGTGATCCATGTTAGACCCAGCTACAAGCATGTCATCAACATATAAGTATAAAATAATGTAGCTATCATTATCCAACCTCTTAAAATAAACACAATGGTCAAAATTACACCTGCTATAGCCTTGCTCAGCCATAAAACTGTCAAATTTCAAATACCTTTGTTGAGGTGTTTGCTTCAAGCCATATAAACTTTTCTTCAATCTGCACACTAGTTTCTCCTTACCTTTGACCTCAAATCCTTGTGGTTGTTCCATATATACTTCCTCTTCCAAATCACCATGGAGAAAGGATGTTTTAACATCAAGCTGTTCTAAATGCAAATATTTAGCAACCATAATACTTAAAACAATACGAATAAAAGTCATTTTAACAACAGGAGAAAAAATCTCATCAAAATCAATACCCTTTTTCTGTGCAAATCCCTTTACAACTAATCTGGCTTTAAATCTTTTCTTACCTCCATCCTCCTCTTTCAGCCTATAAATCCACTCTTTGTTTGGTAAAGCCTTTTTACCTGCAGACAATCCATGCATACAAACCCCTAAGTCTGATTTTTCTAGTGAGTCCATTTCTTCTTTCTTCATTCCATGCTCCTTAATCAACCTTGTATCCACCGCATAGCTTCATCATAATATTCTCGGGTTCACCAGCACGCTAACAAAATAGTATACAAAGAGGGAGAGAATCGCTCGAGGCCCACTATCCCTGGTGACTACTCCAATGTAGCTGCATGGTTAGTTATTGTTGTTGCCCAAAGATGAGAAACCATCAAACATTACCATCCAACACCCATAATTTTTCTTCCTCATGTTGTAGCAGCCAGGCCAACACTTCTCATTGAATATGACATCCCTGCTTTTCACAATTTTCTGATTTTCAAAATCCCAAAGCCTATAACCAAATTCATCAATGCCATATCCAACAAATACACATTTCTTTGATTTTGCATCAAACTTGGTTCTATTTTCAGAATCTACATGCGCAAATGCTTCACAACCGAAGGTTTTGATAAAAGAATAACTCTCACCTTTCTTACCTTTCCATGCTCCTCTGGGAATACTACAATGCAACCCAAAGGATGTAGCTGATCCTATTGATTAAATAAACAGTTAGCGAGCGCATAAATTTCTTCAATATTTTGTGCTGCGCAACCCAACATGCAATCTCATAATTGCGGCATGCTCCATTATTATCTCTGTCTATGCTTCAACCACCTATTTTCTTGTGGAGTCCTGAACTATTTTCTGCCTCTATGAATACCATTAGAGGAACAATAATCTCAAACTCTTTGCTGTCATTCTCTCACCACCATTATCGATCTCGGAGATATTTTATCCTTTTTACCTATCTCTATTTTGAACCAAGCTTCTACTTTTGTGTTTCAAATACATCAGATTTCTGCCTAAGAAAATAACCATACCTTCCTAGTTGCATCATCAATGAATGTAATATAATACAAAGAGCCACTGAGACAAGATACCTAAGTTGGTCCCCATACATCCATATGCACAAGCTCCGACTTCCCATCTTTCCTTTGCTTCCCATCCTTGAGAAAACTTACACTCTTTTGTTTTCCATACACACAACTTTCACAGAAATCCATATTAACACATTTTAGACCTAGTAAAACATTATTTGAATGAAGTACTTTCATACCTTTTGCACTCATATGCCCAAGTCTATTATGCCACAGGTTGATTCGAGTCCACATCAACTCCCATGATCTTCTACCGCTAACCGCAGCAACGTTCTAACATATTGACCTTTTCAGTAACAATTAAAGTAGAAGGAACAGTATGTCCTGTACAAAGATATAAGGTGCCTACTTTCACACCTTTTGCTACTACTAAGGCACCCTTTGTGACCTTCCAATTTTTATCACTAAATGTAACAACACAACCTTCATTGATACCAAGGTGATACATACATGGAAACATAGATATATGCATACATATATACATGCATACTTGTATGCATGGATGCATACAAAGACTCTATTTCATGGGATTGTTAAAGAGTTCACTTGCTTTCTATATGCTTGCATATTTTGTATGTGTGCCTGTGAGGACAATAACCATGATATTTGACAATATTCCTCTATCCTTTATGACAACACATTGGTTCCAAACCTCATTCTATGGGACAGCTGCATAGCAATTGGAGCCATGCAATCTTTATAGGTCTCACATGCATCAAGCAGAATTGACGAAAGGGTTCTTACATAATGCCTGCAAGGCTCAAATGAATCCTTCGTCTTTGAAGGAAACATTTGAATCGATAATACCTAAAATGATTTTAACTATGATTTTATAATCAAAGTACACAAATGCATCTAAGAAATGAAAAACCCAACTTGCATTTGCAGTGTAAAATGAACGAAATCAGAAGAGAAAATGCATTTGCTTGAGAGTTTCCAAAGCATTTTCAACACATTGTCCACCCATTGTTCACAATATGGTTTTCTATTAGCGCACTCCTTGAACCTTGTTTGAATCTACTTGCATTTACAATGCAAAATGAGAGAAATTAGAAGGAAAAATGCATTTGCTTGACAGTCTCTAAAGCATCTTCAACACATTGTCTACCCATTGTTCAAAGTATGGTTTTCTATCAGCATACTCCTTGAACCTTGTTTAGGTCCAATTGCTAATTTGTTATTTGACTTTGTTTAAAAGGGCAAGTGTGGCAAAGGATTTTTATAATTATTTCTCTCTTTTAATTGTTATATATTCAAAGACTAAAAAGGGCAAATGTGGCCAAGGATTTTTATAATTATTTCTCCCTTTTAATTGTTATATATTCAAGGATTAATTCTGCCTTGATGAATTATGTGCCTTCAACCACTTGCTTTTATGAAAGTTTGCATATGGATTTTGAATCAAACTCTAGAAATAACAATAAATATGTTCCAATTATAGAGTACAATCAGTCAGCAAAGGAATCCATTGGAAAGTAATTGCATTTCTGATATCTACCTTTGAACCCCAACTACTTGATTTTTATGAACCACATAGCATATGCCACTCACAATACTCATTTGTCAAGATTGTCCTTCTAACAAGAAGCAAGAATATGAATTCAAGTACAATCAATAAAGTGAGAATCTTGAATTAACCTTTTTCTTTGTCTACTTTATGCAGTTGTAAACAAAGGAGAAGGTTGATTCTAGAAACCCACCCTCTAATGCTTTCTTGAAGTTTTCGCCACAACTGCACCGCTACACCAGCTCTCTTTTTCCAATCAGAAACACTGGATCTTGTAGTAAGCTTTAATTAGAAATCAAAGAACATTTGTTTGGTTCCCCAAAAGAATAGCAATAAAGCTCAAGGAAATTACGAAAATGCAAACAACTCCCAAAATTGCAATTGCAAAGGTAAAAAAGAAATATGGAATTGACTAAATTGACATAATGCAGTCACTCTATATCCATTTGCCTAAGTTTATTTCATTCCATTGTCCAACACTTATTATTAATTGTTCAATCGAACTACATGCAAGTAGAAATCACAACTCATGGTATCCATACACACCTATGCACACATACATGTTGTCTAACATATCAACATGCACATGGTCATCTACTGTCACTTTGTTAAATGGCTTTGATTAATAAGTAAAATGTGCACAAGGATATTTATAATTGTTTCTTTCTTTTAATTATTATGTATTTAAAGACTAATTAGCACCTACCTAATTAATTAGATATGAGATGATAAAAGGGTAAATGAAAAATGAAACTGGATAAAAATGTCAAAGTTCACTTGTCTTGCATATGCTTCCATATTTTGCATGTTTCACAGTTCCCAAAGCAACACATTGGTTCCAAACCTCTCATTATGAGACAACTCTGCAACAATTGAAGATATGTAATCTTTACAGGACTCATATGCACCAAGCAGAATGGAGGAAAGGGTTTCTACATAACACTTATGAACACAAATTTCATGGGACCACATTTCTTTTAGGGGTTTTGTTAAACAATTTACTTGTCTTGTGTATGCTCCCATATATTGTACGCATGCCTATGAGGACATTAACCATGACATTTGACAAAATTCCTCTTTCCTTTCTGCTTTAATGACAACGACAAAGCTCAAAGCAATTGCATGCTTTCAGTTCCCATTTGTAAATTGCATTTGCTTGACAGTCTCTAAAGCCCTACTGATTTAAAATATGAATTTACAATCAAGCTATACAAACGCGTTAAAGCACTACGAAACCCAACTTGCATTTTCACTATTAAATGAAATAAATTCTGTAAATTGCATTTGCTTGACAGTCTCTAAAGCCCTACCGATTTAAAATATGAATTTACAATCAAGCTATACAAACGCATTAAAGCACTACGAAATCCAACTTGCATTTTCACTATTAAATGAAATAAATTGCATTTGCTTGATAGTCTCTAAAGCCCTTTCAACTCAACCTAAACTGATTTAAAATACAAATTTACAATCAAGCTATACAAACGCATTGAAGCACAAGGAAACCCAACTTGCATTTTCACTATTAAATGAAAGAAAATAGGATAAACGAGTTTCTCATCACCTCAAGCAACTCGTTTTTTGGCCTCTAGTCTGTGACTCTGCAACCACAAGATCTCCTGCTCAGCCACAAAGCAAAGCACTATGCAATACAACTTCCTTCTGTAGTTAAATAGCGCGAAACTGCAAAAAATAACAAATTATCACCTCAAGTATCTCGTTTCTTGACAGTCTCTAAAGCCCTTTCAACCCAACTTAAACCGATTTAAAACATGAATTTACAATCAAACTATACAAACGCGTTAAGGCACTACAAAACCCAACTTGCATTTTCACTATTAAATGAAAGAAAATAGAAAAAACTAACTTCTCGTCACCTCAAGCAACTCGTTTATCGGCCTCCAGCCTGCGACTCTACAACTACAAGATCTCCAGCTCAACCACAATGCAAAGCACGATGTAACACAACTTCCTTATGTAGTTAAATGACGCGAAACTACAAAATATAACAAATTATCACCTCAAGTAACTCGTTTTTGGGTTTGGACTCTGCAACTACAACATCTCTTGCTCTGCAACTACAAACTCTTCCTTAGAACACGAGCCTGCAGAATAGGAAAACAACATTCACAAAGCAATAACGATGCATAGCAAGTGGCTCAAATCTATATTGAATGACCAAAGTACCCTGGCCACGCGTGAACACCAAGCCATTCCAGCACCTTCACCTCAAGCCAGATGCCGTTTAATGCATTTAATTTGCATTCATGAACTGCGTACGTCTACCCGCCAGTTTTATAAACTATGCCTTCACGTAGATCAATTCAATCAATCTATGCATTCACATTTTCTTGATATTTTAATGCATTTAATTTGCACTCATGCATTGCGTACCTCTAGCCACCAGCTTTATAAACTATGCCTTTGCTTAAATTTATTTAATCATTCTATGGGTTCGCATTTTCCTAACTTTTTTAATCAAAAAATGATTTATAAACCTACTTCGACGAATAGAAAAATAAATAAATGCTAATTTCCCAATATAAATAATAGCTTTCAAAATTTTGACTATACAAATAAAAAGTAATATGTTTGAATGCTGCTATGTGATTGGCCGATGCTGCCCTTTTAAAGCATTCAAGGCGAATGCATAAGTATTCCTGCTTGGCGACAGGAACTAATAAATTAACTTTTATATAAATAAAATAATCAAGAACAAAACAAATCATTAATAAGATGCTTAGATGACTACATACATATTTAATTAATGAGTGCCAACTAATCATATTTTAGATAAAAAGACTAAATATAAAATTATTAAGATGATTATTTAACTAAAAATATCAATTGAATTATAGTTGAAGAAGCCAAAATAAGTTTTAAAATATATAATATGAATGTAGAGATATGAACCTGCCATAAAAC
This sequence comes from Sequoia sempervirens, assembly GCA_007258455.2. NCBI lineage: Eukaryota > Viridiplantae > Streptophyta > Pinopsida > Cupressales > Cupressaceae > Sequoia > Sequoia sempervirens. The sequence continues at coordinate 73,815 of VDFB02091961.1, read as the reverse complement.
TATAATTAAATATAAGTATAAAAATATTTTAAATAAAAATCATTTTAATTTTAAATAGTAAATATTTTTGGTGCACGTCACGAGCACGACAGCTAGACCCTGGAATGGTGAAAGTGTCCTGTCACGTCCCTGGTCAGAGCAATTAATTATCCGCACTTGTAATATGCGTTGCATGATGCCTCTCATTCTAAAGTTGTAGATCGCATCTCTACCTGGTCTACAATTTTTTTCCCTTGTCCATTACACCAAAATGCGTGGCCTACAGGAATCGTCTGATAATGTTATCTCGATCGATGGGAAGATAGTACTGCTCCACTAGTGTCAGGAGCTCTGTTGCACGATAGAAACACTGCCCAGCGATGGGAAGATAGTACTGCTCCACTAGGGAAAAAGTATTGCTCCACTAGGGAAAAAGTAGTGTCTGGAGCTCTGTTGCACGATAGAAATGCTGCCCAAATCCTTGATTCTCCAACTAAATAATATCATGCATTTTGCTTTAAACGAGAGGACAAAAAAGCATGATTTAATGTACAATTATGGATCTCTCTTTTTGGAGTGTCTGAGTGTCTTGGAGCTCTGTTGCACAATAGAAACGCTGCCCAAATCCATGATTCTCCAACTGAATAATATCATGCATTTTGCTTTAAACGAGAGAGGACAAAAAAGCATGATTTAGTGTACAATTATGGATCTCTTTTTTTTAGTGTTCACAAGTTTTTTTAGTGTTCATGAGTATGGATCTTACTGTTTTTTAAGGATTTTTTCACCATCTTGACAAAAAACATGCTGATGTTTAGATAAAGACATTTTCATAATGACATGATTGCAACAATTTATGAGCCCTTTCTACTATGGAGTATAGTAAATTGTTTGATGACATATGATGACATGATCAATAAAGAATCATTGAAACTCTCTACGAATACTCATCGCTTCTATTAGATTAGAGAAATTTTATCTTTATCCATATACTATTCTCCATGAGAGCTTTATTGTCCTTCAACCTAGACAATACTTCATTTTTCGGATGTTGTGGAATAAAAGGAATTGAAAATAATCATCATTGAAGGCTCTCAATTACATGCTTCTTAAAGGTGAGATATTTAACATTGTCACGCTAATGTCTCTACAAACAAATTACTCAAGAAGTTGAGAAGCCCTATAGTTTTGGTAATTTAAGAATTATTATCAATGGTACTATCATAGAATACAAATTGTAAAGAAATAAATTTAATTAATAGTACAATTAGCTCCTATAACCATGTGCGTAGTCTCACAATATGTCAATTTATAGTTTATGTGAATCATGTTGTGATTCGAATGAGTGTATTATCCACCTTTGAAACCATAGACATAAATTTTAATGTCTTGGATAATGGATTGAAACTATAGCTTTTATACATGATATCCCTCTCATCAAAATATACCCCAAAAACTGTCATAGTAATCACTCTTAGCTTTCAAAACCTATTTCTATAGAAAAAATATATATTATTATTGGATTGAGTGATTAAATAGATTTATAAAAGTTTGGGATCTATTTATTAAGTATGAAATAATTATTTGAAAGTTATATTGTGAATGCACATATCACCACTTCCAAATATGGTGAGAGAACAATCATCTATTGTTTAAATAATTCTTTTTGATGTAACATTAGCTACGTTAATAAATTGTTGTTTTTGATGGGTCAAAAAGCACACCAATAGATCAAGAACATGAATCCTCCCTTGAAAGGAATAAATTGCTAAAGATAATGGGTATCATTTATTTTTCTTAAAAAATTCCTAAAGGATAAATGAAACTAGTTCTATAATTAACAAGCTAATCGAAATCTAATCAAAATCTAGTAAAATGATCAAGCAATAAGAATGTTCAACATCATCAAGACTATATATTTTAGTGGATAGAAATAAAGATTAATATTCAAATTGATTTTAATCAATCCATGATTAGCACAAAAAAAGGAAAAACAGGGGAGAACAAATATGGTGAGAGAAAAAATAATTCTCCTTGGTGCAACATTGACTACTTTGATAAATTGTTGTTTTTGATGGGTCAATAAGCACACCAATAGATCAAGAACATGAACCCTCCCTTGAAAGGAATAAATTCCTAAATATAATGGGTATCATTTATTTTGATAAAAAAATTCCTAAAGGATAAATGAAGTTGTTCCTATAATTAACAAGCTAATCAAAATCTAGTACAATGATCAAGCAATAAGAAGGTTCAACATCATCAAGACTATATATTTTAGTGGATAGAAATAAAGATTACTATTTAAATTGATTTTAATCAATCCATGATTAGCTCAAAAAAAAAGGAGAGATGGCTAAAGGGATGAGAAGAATTAAAATACCTAAAATATGTTAACTAAGATTGATATCTAAATCTAAAACAAAAAAAATTGGTTGACACAATATTTTAGATGCAAATGTAAATGTCTAATGAAAAAAAATACAAACTACATGAATATGCCGTGTGAGTTTACATAAATTCCTTCCTAAGAATTCATCAAATTTGAAAAATAAAGAGATATTAAAAAAGATCCATAAAGTAGTTAGATAAGATTGAGCTCATACCGATTTATGATTACATTAATTGTTACACCCCATTTCTAAGTTATGAGATTACTTTTACTTTTATGAGTAAATATATTTTCAATGAAAGATTATGAATTTAATATATTCAATGAATGAATGAAATATATGAATATGCATTATGATGAGGTTGATTTGTAAATGCTTTAATGATGCAAATGATATATGATGAATATGATTTTCATGTTATTAGCTAACTTCATTCTTGCTGCACACTAAGTTGGATGCAAGAAAACTTTGAATCCTCCAAAGGGGGAGGGAGAGTATCACCGAGGAGAGGAGTTTGGTATAGAAACCATTGGCATGAACACTTGAGTAGATGCACACACACACTGCACTAGGTAGAGTAACATTGATGAGTCAATGCTAGTATGTGATAAGCCTTGTTGATATATTTCAGGTTGATAGGAATGTTAGGTTGATTGTCTTTGATTCCTTTGATTGTTTAGTTGAGTTAAGACATAATGTTAAAATCCTGTTGATGAGCATGAGATATTTATATATTGAGTATTGTATATATGGGTATGTATAAATATATATTAGATATATATGTATGTATATATGTGATGGCACATACATATGTATGTATGAGCATGCGTAGATAGAAATGTCTACATATACCCATACATAGAAATGTCATATGTATGCAAAAATTTGTATATATAGATATACATGTGTATTGTATATACATATACACACCATTATATATAAGATATGTTATTATGTTTAAATAATGGTAATATATGTATATATATACATATATAAATATGATGAGGGAGCAAACCCGAGACATAGAACAATACTCATAGAATAGAGAATAATATTTTATTCAAAAATATGGAACTCTTACATGCATAGGATCTCAAATCCTTGAGCTTTGTGATACATACAAGTTATAGAAAATTACAGAAATTTTAGAAAACTACCCAAGTTCCCCTTTCGCAACATGTGAACTCTCTTCCTCTAAAAAGGTACCCAAAAATCAGAAACAAGCCCATAAATAGCCCCTTTTCTGTTTGGAGCCAAAAAAAAATATTCAAGATAAGAGTTTTGGAAGTTTGGTGCCAAAAATTACAATTAGAAATTAAAAAATTGAGTCCTAATTCAAAAATTGGCAATTTTTCAAAAATTGACCAACTTTTGGAAGCTATAACTTTTGATCTGGGACTTTGTTTTTCGAACCGTTTGCACTGTCGGAAAGGTATTAGAGTGAAGAACGTGCGAAGAACCCACTCCGCTAGCTCTAATGATTTTTGGACCTGTACGGGACTATTTAGTGCCTCAAACTAGACACGAAAGGTTTTCCAAGGAAAAAAGCATAAATTGAAACTTGAATAACTTTCAAACTGTGAATGATCTTAACCTGATTCTTTTGCCAAAGTGCTTATTTTTCTATCCTAAACCTTCCCATAATTTTTTTTCTTCCCACACCTTCAAATTCACACCTACTAAAAATAGCAGTTGAGTAGAAAAAGTAGAAAAATAGTTCTGAAAGTTGGGAACTCTTATTCGATGAAAAGGGTATCCAAAAGAGGAAAAACATCTACAAAAAGAAAACAAAATGAACATAAATGGAAAACATATTTTTGGGTGATGCAAGATTGCCCTCACACCACTGGATGCTCCTGCATCAAACACCTAGGGTAATTTGAGAAGTGACCTTGTCACGTCTCAGATGGTTGAGGAAAACCAAAGTAGTCAACCTCTGCCTTAGACAACTAGGATGAATCTTCCACAGGCCTTCCTCTCCACTTCACTAGATATTCTTCATACTTCTTGTTTCTGGTACTCCTTCCAACATGACTATCTAGGATTTCTTCAATCTCCTCCTTCTTTGAAGTAGGTGTTGGAATTCCACACTATTCTATTGTTGGTACTTCCTTTGTGCCACCTTCATGATACTCTATGAAATATAAAATATTGAACACAGGGGAAAGATTGACTCCATCTAGCAACTCTACCTCATATGCATTCCCCGATTCATGCCTCTTCATAATTTTACAGGGACCAAACTTCTCCATCTTCAATTTGTTATAGGTTCCCACTGTAAACCTTTCTTTCCTCAAGTGGACCATCACTTCATCACCAATATGAAACTATTTATACCTCATCTTCTGATCTTCCTTAGCCTTATACTGCATATTCATCTTGTTAATATGTTATCTTACCTTCTCATGTATATTCTTGATGTGCTCTGCAATTTTTTTGGCTTCGACACTTGTCTTCTTCTCTTGGTCCATCTTCCTAAATTCTGGAGTAGTCTTGGGATTGCCTCCATACACAATCTAGAATGGTGATCTATTAGTGCTTTTGTTGACAGAATTGTTGTAATAAATTCCTGGGGTAAGATCAAGTACTATCCGTTGGGTTTATCTCCTACCAAGTATCTCAATAGGTTACCCAGACTTCTTTTCACAACCTTAGTCTTCCCATCAATTTGTGGATGGTGTGCAAAATTGAACTTCAACTCCATCTTCAACTTTTTCCACAAGGTCCTCCAAAAGTATCCCACAAACTTGGTATCACGATATGAGACTATACTCTTTGGTAGACCATGTAGTCTCACCACTTCTCTGAAGAACAAGTCAATAATGTGGACTACATCATGGGTCTTCTAGCATGGGATAAAATGTGCCATCTTCAAAAACCTATCAACTACCACTAATATTGAATCATTCCCTCTCTATGTCTGTGGAAAACCAAGAACAAATTCCATAGTTATATCCTCCCACGACCTCTCTAGTACAGGTGAGGGCTCATACAACTCAATATTATGGCCCACTCCTTTATCCATTTGACATACCCTGCAAATCTACACAAAATTCTTCACATTTTTTGATAATTGAGGCCAATAATAATGCTCACTGATAATGGTAATTGTCTTATCCTGACCAAAATGTCCTGCCATTCCTCCACTATGCTTCTCCTTTATTAGGTTCTCCCTCATGGAACTCCTTAGAATAAACAACTGACTTCCCTTAAACAACATGCCATCTTGGATTATGAAATCTAGCCACTTTGTCCTATCAACTATGACAGGCTCCTTGCAAGCTTTCCAAGCGTTTGCAAAATGAAGATCTTTAGGGTATAATGTCTTGAGTTCATTGAACCCAACTATTTCAATCTGCATCTCTATCAACAATGTTTGCCTCCTACTTAAGGAATTTGTAACCCTTTTCTACTTCCCACTCCTATTCTTTAAAATAAAGGTATAACTTTGCAAAAATTCTACCCATTTCATATGCCTCTGATTTAATTTTCCTTGACTATTCAAATATTTTAAAGCTTGATGATCAGTAAACAAAAAAAATTCCTTCGATAACAAATAATGTCTCCATTTCTTTAATGCTTGAACTATTGCATAAAATTCCTGATCATATACATAGTACTTGTTGGAGTTAAAATGATACTGAGAGGGGGGGTGAATTAGTGTCTTAACTATTAGACCAATTTTAAAAAAATTCAAATACAGCTTAGATTTGATCTCAATATCACTCTGATTAATGCATTCATGAGTTGAATGTAATCATTCATAATCAAAATTGAGAAAAGTAATGACCTAATAGTGAACTGAAACAACAATAGCACAGTAAAATAGTGAGAACGCAGAAGAACAAAGAGACAATATTTTGCCGAGTGGAAAACCCTCCTGGGGTATAAAAACCACTCCCGAAATGCCTTGCAGGCTTAATCTTTTAATCAACTATTCACAATGCCTTATAGGCCATTTTAGAGCACCCACTCAAGGAGCACCAACCCCTTGTTCAGAGATATTTATCTCAAGGAGTACCAAGCCTTCAATATTTTTGAACAATGATAACAACTCAGAGGATTTCTCTATTTTTAGTTAAACACATATTTCTCCATTTTTCTCATCTATAGAATACCTTAAAGATTCAATAATTGAATCCCTAAAATACTACATAGAGAAGAAATTTTACAACATATCTCTGCATTTTTTTTAATTTTAACATAGAGTATTTCAATACATTTGCATACAACCAAGGAATGATAATCTCTAAATCACAACAACAACAGCAGAAAAGAGTTTTCTGCTTCTATTTATACATCTTCCGGATAGGTAACTATCTTTAGGAGTAACGGTTGAACAACCAACCCAGCTAAGAGCCGTTCTAAACAAATATGAAACATATGAGATCATTTTAATGCATAAAAGCACAACTGTCCACCACAGAAAATCATAACCTCTAATGCATGGAAGACAATACTTAGTCAAGGCATCATTTGCCATATTAGTAACATAGATGCAGAGAGTAGTTAAAGAACGTGGTGATTATAAACTACTATGTGCAACATGAAACACATAAATAAAAATACTAGACAAATCTACAACTGCCATGGCTCCATCAACCATTGTCTGATGTGTCAAGAAGATTGTACACATACCTTGATTAGTGTCATTTCCTAATGTGTCAAGAAGATTGTACACATTTCCTTTTGTCCTCCTTCTAGCTGCAATAGCCTTTCCTAGCTGGTTTTTAATCTCACATCCCTGTGAAGTGAAAAGAACATGATAACCACTATCACAGATTTGACTAACACTTAGAAGATTGTGCTTGAGACCTTCCACATAGTACACATTATAGATAGGATTGTCTTCATTCAGAAGAAGTGAACCTCTACCTTTAATTTGAATACCAGAGTTATCACCAAACCTAACATATCTACCTACATAATCTTAAAGATTTATAAACTTATCCTTGTCGCCAGTCATATGGTTAGAACATCCACTGTCCAAGACCCATAAGTCCTTTTTCTTGGAATGAAAAGATGTTTGAACCAGCATAGTTTGCTCAATGTTGTTGATAGTCTTAGGTTTCCAAACCTTTTTAATTTTTTGCTGTTTAGATTGCAAATCAGTTCTGCACTGTTTGACAGAATGTCCCAAAGTATTGCATTTAAAACATTTGATATGTCTTACAAAAACATAGTGTTTCCTAAGACCAAACCTGGGTATTCTAGGATTCATAAGCCTGCAAGTGCTCACCTTATGGCCACATTTGTTGCAGAAAAAACAATAACCATAGAAGAAAGGATTGACTCTGTATGAAGATCTATTACCTCTTAAAGACTAAACTCGATCCTTACCAAATTCTGAGTAATTTGAACCTGAACCTTTGACTTCAGAAGAGGGGTTTTGTTTTGCATGGTCAATTGAGCATTCACCCTTTTCAAAACCAACACTAGTTTTATCTTTGTACATCTTTTGCTTGTTGAGCATCTCATTTAGTTTTAGTGTGCTTTCATATTTTTCAATTTCCTTCCTAAAGAAGACTACTTCTTGTTCTAGTTTTTGAATTTCTTCATCTTTGCAGCTTACAGTCTCTCAAAGACAGTCTTCAACTATTTTAGCTTCTTCAAGTTGAGTTTTCAGAGAGACCATTTCTTGATCCGGTTTATGTTCTTGAGCAAGAACTTGTTTTTTGAGTTTCCCGACGTCTTGTAAAGCACATTTTAGTTCACTTTCAAGATCTACTACACATTCTTCAATGTCAATGGTGTTTGAATCATTTTGCTAAGAAATTTCAGCCATAAACAAGGTTTCATCTTCTTCAGCTGATGAATCTTCAAACTCAATATCAGATTCATCCTTACTAAACAGACTTTTCTTTTTGAAGTTGAAGTTTCATTTAGGTTTGAAGGCTTTCATTTTAGGTTGTTTTTCAATTGTCTCATTGTCACAGATTTGATCATCATATGGACACTTTGCAACAAAGTGACCTATTTTGCTATAGTTAAAACATTTAAAGGGAAGTTTTCCCTTATATTTTCCTGATCCCTTTTTAAGTCTTCTAGCGAAATGGGATTCTTTAGAATCAGACAACTCTGATTCACCGACTTCAACTTTTTCTTTCTTTTCAATGTTAAAGGCAGTTTATTCTCCTGTTGAAATGTTTTTGCTAGTTCTCATTTCATAGGCAATAAGTATTCCTTACAAGCTGTCTAAGGTAAGCTTATCAAAGTGTTTCTTTTCTTCTAGGGCTGAAACCTTAGATTCAAATTTGGATGGTAAGGTTCTAACAACTTTTGTGACCACATCAAATTTATTAACCTCTTGACCTAGACCTTTGATTGCATTGACAACTTCATCAACTCTTAGGAAATATTCAGCCACTTTTTCATCATCCTTCATTTTCATCTCCTCAAATTGATGTTTGAATGTAATGATTTTTGATAATTTGACTTTCTCATTCCCTTGATATATAGTTTCAAGTTTTTCCTAGATTTCATGAGCAGATTTGCAATGCATGAATTTAATGAACATATCTTTAGTTAATCCACACAAGATGGAATGCTTAGCTCTAGCATTTGTTTCATACCTCTTTTTTTCAACAGGATCAGTGGGAATAGTGGCTGGTACATTCTAATCAGCTAAAACAATGCTCCAAACATCAACATCAAAAGAAACAAGAAAAGCTTCCATTATGATTTTCTAGAACACATAATTTGTTCCATCAAATAACGAAGCTTTGGTTACAGAGGCACCATCTTGAGGATGTGCCATTAAAACAAACTGCAAGACCAAGATCAATCCAAGGTGATTAAAACCTATCAGAGGACCCTACGCTCTGATACCAATTGTTGGAGTTCAAATGACACTAAGAGGGGGGGTGAATCAGTGTCTTAACTATTTGACCAATTTTTTAAAAATTCAAACACACAGCTCATATTTGATCTCAATATTACTCTAATTAATGCATTCATGAGTTGAATGTAATCATTCATAAACAAAATTGAGAAAATTAATGACCCAACAACGAACTTAAACAACAACAACACAGTAAAACAGTGAGAACACAGAAGAAAAAAGAGACACAATATTTTGCCGAGTGGAAAACCCTCCCGGGGTATAAAAACCACTCCCGAAATGCCTTGCAAGCTTAATATTTTAATCAAGTGTTCATAATGCCTTATAGGACATTTTAGAGCACCCACTGAAGGAGCACCAACCCCTTGTTTAGAGATATTTATCTCAAGGAGTACCAACCCCTCAATATTTTTGAACAATAATAACAACTCAGAGGATTTCTCTATTTTCAGTTAAGCACATATTTCTCTATTTTTCTTGTCTACAGAATACCTTAAAGATTCAATAATTGAATCCCTAAAATACTACATAAAGAAAAAAATTTAAAACATATCTCTACATTTTTATTATTATTTTAACATGGAGTATTTCAATACATTTGCATACAACCAAGTAATGATAATCTTAGAATCACAACAACAGCAGCCAAAAATAATTTTTTGCTTCTATTTATACATCTGCTAGATAGGTAACTGTCTTCAAGAGTAACGGCTAAACAACCAACCTAGCTAAGAGCTGTTCTCAACAAATCTGAAACGTATGAGATCATTTTACTACATAAAAATCACAACTATCCACCATAGAAAATCATAACCTCTAATGCATGAAAGATAATACTTAGTTAGGGCATCATTTATCATATTAGTAACAGAGATGCAGAGAGCAGTTAAAGAACATGGTGATTATCAACTAGTATGTGCAGCATGAAACACATAAATAAAAATACCAGACAAATCTGCAACTCCCATGGCTCCATCAACCACTGTCGAGCTTCCAGCCAAAGAGGTGCATCAAACATAGCAGCCATACCATTCATTTCTGAACCAAAAACGAATTTCATGCTAACAATGTCGTTACAGCCAGCAATAATAGTAAAGAACAGTTTATGAAACTCTCTCATGATGGCGGCTAGGCTAGGGTTCGATACCCAGCTAAAAGAATAAACTCAAAAAGTTTTCCCTAACAAAATTTCTTTTTAATTGATGTAACGGTATGCCGAAGGAAACTTTAACACCAGACATTCAACCCTAATTCAATCATTAGTCTTCCCCTTGGTTCTATTCGCTTTTGCTGTGACACATCAGAGTCGAGGAGAAATCACAATGAATACATTATGTCTCATCGATGGGCTTCCTTAGTGTGTTATTCATTCACTGTGACATGAGGAAACTTCTCATTGAGATTTTACTTTTGTTTCATTCACTATCGTTGTGACCATACGATATGGAGAGACATCTCGTAGACAAGTCTTTGTTTTGCCGAGAGCCCCCATGATCAAACTTTTTGCCATGACATATCTCTCTTAGGGAGACCTCATATAGATAAGATTTTGTTTCACCGAAGATCACCCACCATCTTGTGTGTCACCGAGACAAGTCAGATCCTATGCGATGAAGTCCCTTTATGTTCCATCAGCAAGACCGAAGGTCACTCGCCAAGACCTCTGCCGAAAACCCTAGCACTTGCCAAAATGTCTACCTTTATGTTTTCGGTCGGTGTAACAAATTGAATTTTCCAAGACCTTTCTTTGATGCACATGAGTCATACTGAAAATATTTATCCACTCTAAGTTGCTGAGACAATACCACCCTCTCGCCGAAAGCCCCACATAAGACTTAGTCAGAAAGACCCAACAAAGTCGTCGAAAAGAGAACCAACTGAAAGAGATTTTGTCATCAAGGAAAAACCATAAACTCAATTGAGATCCAACAATACTTTCTCTTTGCATCATTTAAATTTTCACTAAAATAGGTAATGGGATTACCTTCTTGGCTCATCACTACTTCAATGGCACAACCATTTGCATCACAATCCACCTAAAACACCTGATTGAAATCTGGGAGGGCTAAAAATGGTTGCTTTTTAACCTTTTGCTTCAACAAATCAAAACTCTTCACTACTCCAGTGCTCCACTTGAACTCTTTTTTATCCCCTCTCATTGTTCCAGTCAAGGGTGCACAAATACTATTAAAGTTTCTAATGAATTTTTTGTAAAAATTGGCCAAACAATGGAAAGATCTCACCTCAATAGTAGTTCTTGGGGAAGGCCATTCTAGAATAGCCTTCACCTTCTTTGGGTCCATCTTGAGACCTTTTGTCGAGACAACAAACCCCAAGTACACTAACTCCTTCACAAAACTACACTTCTTCATATTAATCATATACATAGTACTTGTTGGAGTTAAAATGATACTGAGAGGGGGGGGTGAATCAATGTCTTAACTATTGGACCAATTTTAAAAAAATTCAAACACAACTCATATTTGATCTCAATATCACTCTGATTAATGCATTCATGAGTTGAATGTAATCATTCATAAAAAAAATTGAGAAAAGTAATGACCCAACAGTGAACTGAAACAACAATAGCACAGTAAAATAGTGAGAATGCAGAAGAACAAAGAGACAATATTTTGCCGAGTGGAAAACCCTCCTGGGGTATAAAAACCACTCCCGAAATGCCTTGCAGGCTTAACCTTTTAATCAACTGTTCACAATTCCTTATAGGCCATTTTAGAGCACCCACTCAAGGAGCACCAACCCCTTGTTTAGAGATATTTATCTCAAGGAGTACCAAGCCTTCAATATTTTTGAACAATAATAACAACTCAGAGAATTTCTCTGTTTTCAGTTAAGCACATATTTCTCCATTTTTCTCATCTATAGAATACCTTAAAGATTCAATAAGTGAATCCCTAAAATACTACATAGAGAAGAAATTTTACAACATATCTCTACATTTTTTTTAAATTTTAACATAGATTATTTCAATACATTTGCATACAACCAAGGAATGATAATCTCAAAATCACAACAACAGTAGCAGAAAAGAGTTATTTGCTTCTATTTATACATCTTCTGGATAGGTAACTATCTTTAGGAGTAACAGCTGAACAACCAACCCAGCTAAGAGCAGTTCTAAACAAATATGAAACGTATGAGATCATTTTATTGCATAAAAAGCACAACTATCCACCATAGAAAATCATAACCTCTAATGCATGAAAGACAATACTTAGTTAGGGCATCATTTATCATATTAGTAACAGAGATGCAGAGAGCAGTTAAAGAACTTGGTGATTATAAACCAGTATGTGCAACATGAAACACATAAATAAAAATACCAGACAAATCTGCAACTGCCATGGCTTAGTCAACCATTGTTGAGCTTCCAGCTACAGAGGCGCAATAAACATAGAAGCCATACCATTCATTTCTAAACCAAGAATGAATTTCATCCTGACAATGTCGTTATAGCCAGCAACAATAGTAAAGAACAGTTTATGAAACTCTCTCATGATGGTGGCCAAGCTAGGGTTCGATACCTTGCTAAAAGAATAAACTCAAAACGTTTTCCCTAACAAACTTTCTTTTCAATTGATGTAACAGTATGTCGAAGGAAAATTTAATGCCATACATTCAACCCTAATTCAATCGTTAGTCACCCCCTTGGTTCTATTCGCTTTCCCTGTGACACATCAGAGTCGGGGAAATCATAACAATTATATGTCTAATCGATGGGCTTCCTTAGTGTATTATTCATTCGCTGAGACATGAGGAAACTTCTCACTGAGATTTTACTTTTGTTTCATTCACTATCACTATGACCATATGATATCGGAGAGACATCTCATAGACAAGTATTTGTTTTTTTGAGAGCCCCCGTGATCAAACTTGTCACCATGACATATCACTCTCAGGGAGACCTCATATAGATAAGATTTTGTGTCACCGAAGATCACCCATCATCTTGTGTGTCACTGAGACAAGTCAGATCCTACTCCAACGAAGTCCCTTTATGTTCCATTGGCGAGGCCGAAGCTCACTCGCTGAGACCTCTCACCGAAAACCCTAGCACTTGCCAAAATGTCTACTTTATGTTTTCAGTCGGTGTAACAATCAAATTCACCAAGACCTTTCTTCGATGCACATTATTCATACCAAAAATATTTATCCACTCTGAGTCGCTGAGACAATACCACCCTCTCGCCAAAAGCCCCACATAAGACTTAGTCGACAAGACCCAACAAATTTGTTGAGACATTAGTTCAAATATCATTAACTCATACCGATATAACCTTTGTGCACAGGTCAGTAAGACACCACAAAATCACTATGACATTTCATCAAAGCCACAACCTTTTCCGATAAGACCTTTCATGGCACGGTCAGTGAGAAAATATGTCTTCGGTGAGACCACATACCGAATACAACACTCCTGCCGATATGTTCTTTTTCCTTCGGTCGGTGAGACAAAGTAAGTTCGTTGTGACCACATACCGACGGTATAACTTATGCCGATATAATCCTTTTCTATCATAGAAATCAAAGAGAATGTCATGCCGAAAGTTGCTTGAATGAAAAAATCCAATCGACATGACATCAGAAATGTCTTTCCAATAGGCAACATAGACATTTCGAAATGGATCGGGGAGACCCTACCATTCTCACACTGATATGTGTAAGCCTGAAAGAGAAACAACCAATACCATTAGACAAATGAGATGTCAGAACCAAGGCAAATGTAATGCCTTCAAAAAAGTGAGTTCAAAGAATGTAATCAAATGGCTTGTAATCATTTGAAATACACCTGTGATATGCAAAGAGAACCATCCTGTCAAAGAAACCATCTATCAAACTCTGTCAATCAAAGAAATAGCATTCATAACTTGAACCGAAATTCTCATCACAATGAATTTGAATCATCAAGGAAGTGCCATAAAAAGCACAAGGATCCAAACAGAGACTGATCATCAAAGAGAACCAATTGAAAGAGATTTTGCCATCAAGGACAAACATAAACACAACTAAGATCAAACAAACAACCCCTTTGTCCTTGATGGAAAAACACAAATGAATCTCCCCCTTTTTGCCTCAATGACAAAGAATAGAAGAGAAGAATGTGCATTGCCATGAAACATAATTGATAAGCCAACCAAAATATCATGAGAAACAGTTGCGAAAAGAGTAATAGTGCAACAACCAAGATTGTAGGAGAGCTGTAAGTGAATGAAAGTATTTAACATGCTCCCCCAAAGCAGTAGCTTGGAGATTTAGTGAAGTAATGATTGAGAGATAACTCCCAATCGAAGTCTCAGCCTTTCAAATAACTCTTTTGCTAAGGGCTTAGTAAAAAATGTCAGCCACTTGATCTTGTGAACTAAAAAACTATAAGCAGACATCATTACCCAGTACCTTTTCTCAAAGAAAGTGAAAATTGATAGCAATATGTTTAGTGCGAGAGTGCATAACAGGATTTTTTGAAATATTTATCACACTAGTCTTATCATCGAGAATAGAAACAGGTTTAAGAACTTCTATACCCATATCAGATAGAGTTTGACTCATCCAAAGAACTTGTGTATAGCATGAAGTGGCAGCAATGTATTCTGCTTTAGCAATAGAAAGAGAAATAGATACTTTTGTTTGCTGTGCCATGCCACGAAATGATCACCAAGAAATAATGCAGCACCACTGGTGCTTTTCCTATCATCCAAACAACCAGCCCAGTTAGCATTAGTATAAGCAATGAAAGAGAAATAATTGCTTCTAGGAAACCAAAGACCATAATTAAGAGTGCCCTGAATGTATTTAAAAATCCTTTTAACAGTAGTGACATGGGATTCTTTAGGTGATTCCTGAAACCTTGCAACAGTGCAAACTACCTGCATAATGTCAGGTCTAGAAGTAGTTAAATATAATAGATTTCCAATCATTGATCTATATTTAGTTTGATTTGTATCAGGAGAATCATCAATCTTAGTAAGTTTGCATCCAGTAACCATCGGAGTGCTAACTGGATGGCATTCATCCATCTGAAATTTCTTAAGCATCTCTCTAGCATACTTGGTTTGAGAAAGAAATATTCCATTCTCACATTGAGAGATTTGAAGACCCAGAAAGAAATTTAATTCTCCTAAATTTGACATTTCAAACTCGGATTCCATTAGCTGAGAGAACTTCTTACTCAAAGTAACATTATTGTAGCCAAAGATAGTATCATCAACATAAATTTCAACAACCAAAGTATCAAAACCTTTAGATTTAACATAAAGATTACTGTCTACACCTCCTCTAACAAAACCATTTGAAAGTAAATGACAGTCCAGCCTAGAGTACCAAGCTCTAGGTGCTTGTTTTAAGCCACAGAGGGCCTTTTTTAGTCTGTAAACATGACCAGGCTTATCTTTGCAAATAAATCCTTCAGGCTATTCAACATAGACCTCTTCATCTAAATAGCCATTCAAAAAGGCAGTTTTAACATCCATTTGATAGATAGTAAAGTTTTTGTAAATAAAATAAGCCAAGAATATTATGATAGATTCTAGTCTAGCAACAGGTGCAAAGGTCTCACCAAAGTCAATACCTTCTTGTTGAGCATAGCCTTTGCAGACAAATCGTGCTTTATTGCAAACAACATTGCGATTTTCATCAAGCTTATTTCTATAAATCCATTTGCCTCCAGTGACATTCTTGTCATCTGGTCTTGGGACTAACTCCCAAGTCTGATTTTTCTCAATTTGATCAATTTCTTCCTGCATAGCATTAAGCCAACATGAGTCTGTGAGAGCTTCATTAAAAATTTTAGGCTCAAACTAAGTAACTAGATAGAAATCTATTTGTGCCTTTTCATCAGATTTTGGAGCCTTTCTTCTAGTTTGAACTCCTGCATTTTTATCCCCAATAATTTGATGTTTGGGGTGATATTTGGTTAGAGTTTTTGAAGGAGCAATTGATGCAACCTTTTTAGGACTTGCTTTTTCAATTTTAGGGCTTGCTGATTCAACAATAGACTTTGCTGCTTCAGCTTTTTGTGAATTTGATTCAAGTTCAAGTTGTTCTTCCTCATTATCCTGCAAGATGTCAGCATCTAAATGTAATATTTCATCAAACTTTACATTCACAACTTCAACAATCTTGTTAAGCCTTTTGTTAAGGCATTTATAAGCTTTGCTGTGAGTTGAGTATCCCAAAAAGATACCCTCATCACTCTTTGATTGACAGCTTGCAAGGTTATCATCATCTTTCTTGATAAAACACTTGCTTCCAAAAAATTTAAAGTATTTGACAAAAGTAGTTTTTCCATACCAAAGTTCATAAGGAGTGTGTTTAGATTTCACCCTAAGTTGCACTCTATTCAAAATGCATACAGCTATATGAACAACTTCTTTCCAATACATATCAGACAACTTAGCTTCATCTAGCATGGTTCTAGCCATTTCTTTTATAGTTCTATTCTTACATTCAACTACCCCGTTTTGTTGAGGTGTTCTTGTTGCAGCATAGTGTCTTTTAATGCCATGTTTCTCACAGTAATCAATAAAATATTGAGAGGTGAACTCACCTCCTTTGTCAGATCGCAGAAATTTGAGTTTCAAATCAAATTCCTTCTCTACCAATTTATGAAAGATATTAAACCTTTCAAAAGCTTTTGATTTGTGTTTAAGAAATGTGACCCAAACCATTCTAGTATAATCATCTACAAACAACATAAAGTAATTTTCACCATTAATAGACCTTGTTCTGGTTGGTGCACATAAATCAATATGCACAAGTTGTAAAGGTTTCGAAGAAGAATGTTCTTTTATTTTGAAGCTGATTTTAGTTTGTTTACCACTTAAACATTCTTTGCACAGAATTTTCTGGCTTGTTAAGGATTGGTAAACCTCTAACATTCTGATTCTTACTAATTCTAACCAAATTTTCCAAGTTTATGTGTCCTAATCTTTTATGCCATAACCAACTCTCTTCAATTTGGCCCATTAAACACATACCTTGATTATTGTCATTGCTTGATGTGTCAAGAAGATTGTACACATTTCCTTTTGTCCTCCTTCCAGCTGCAATAGCCTTTCCTAGCTGGTTCTTAATCTCACATCCCTGCGAAGTGAAAAGAACATGATAACCACTATCACATATTTGACTGACACTTAGAAGATTGTGCTTGAGACCTTCCACATAGTACACATTATAGATAGGATTGTCTTCATTCAGAAGAAGTGAACCTCTACCTTTAATTTGAATACCAGAGTTATCACCAAACTTAACATATCCACCTACATAATCTTCAAGATTTATAAACTTATCCTTGTTGCCAGTCATATGGTTAGAACATCCACTATCTAGGACTCATAAGTCCTTTTTCTTGGAAAGAAAAGATGTTTGAACCAACATAGTTTGCTCAATGTTGTTGATAGTCTTAGGTTTCCAAACCTTTTTATTTTTTTGCTGTGTAGATTGCAGATCAGTTCTGCACTGTTTGACAGAATGTCCTAAAGTATTGCATTTAAAACATCTGATCTGTCTTACAAAACCATAGTTTTTCCTAAGACCAAACCTGGGTATTCTAGGATTCATAAGCCTGCAAGTGCTCACCTTATGGCCAAATTTGTTGCGGAAAAAGCAATAACCATAGAAGAAAGGATTGACTCTGTATGAAGATCTATTACCTCTTAAAGACTGAACATGATCCTTACCAAATTTTGAGTGATTTGAACCTGAACCTTTGACTTCAGAAGAGGGGTTCTGTTTTGCATGGTCAATTGAGCATTCACCCTTTTCAAAACAACCACTAGTTTTATCTTTGTACATCTTTTTCTTGCTGAGCATCTCATTTAGTTTTAGTGTGCTTTCATATTTTTCAATTTCCTTCCTAAGGCAGACTACTTCTTGTTCTAGTTTTTGAATTTCTTCATCTTTGCAGCTTACAGTCTCTCGAAGACAGTCTTCAACTCTTTTAGCTTCTTCAAGTTGAGTTTTCAAAGAGACCATTTCTTGATCTGGTTTATGTTCTTGAGCAAGAACTTGTTTTTTGAGTTTCCTGATGTATTGTAAAGCACATTTTACTTCACTTTCAAGATCTACTACACCTTCTTCAATGTCAATGGTGTTTGAATCATTTTGCTAAGAAATTTCAGCTATAAACAAGGTTTCATCTTCTTCATCTGATGAATCTTCAGACTCAATATCAGATTCATCCTTACTAAACAGACTTTTCTTTTTGAAATTGAAGTTTCATTTAGGTTTGAAGGCCTTCATTTTAGGTTGTTTTTTAGTTGTCTCGTTGTCACAGATTTGATCATCATATGGACACTTTGCAACAAAGTGACCTATTTTGCCACAGTTAAAACATTTAAAGGGAAGTTTTCCCTTATATTTTCCTAATCCATTTTTAAGTCTTCTAGCAAAATGGGATTCTTTAGAATTAGACAACTCTGATTCACTGACTTCGACTTTTTCTTTCTTTTCAGTGTTAAAGGCAGTTTCTTTTCCTGTTGAAATGTTTTTGCTAGTTCTCATTTCATAGGCAATAAGTATTCCTTGCAAGCTGTCTAAGGTAAGCTTATCAAAGTGTTTCTTTTCTTCTAGGGCTGAAACCTTAGATTCAAATTTGGATGGTAAGGTTCTAACAACTTTTGTGACCACATCAAATTTATTAACCTCTTGACCTAGACCTTTCATTGCATTGACAACTTCATCAACTCTTAGGAAATATTCAGCCATTTTTTCATCATCCTTCATTTTCATCTCCTCAAACTGATGTTTGAATGTAATGATTTTTGACATTTTGACTTTCTCATTCCCTTGATATATAGTTTCAAGTTTTTCCTAGATTTCATGAGCAGATTTGCAATGCATGAATTTAATGAACACATATTTAGTTAATCCACACAAGATGGAATGCTTAGCTCTAGCATTTGTTTCATACCTCTTTTTTTCAACAGGATCAGTGGGAATAGTGGCTGGTACATTCTAATCAGCTAAAGCAATGCTCCAAACATCAACATCAAAAGAAAAAAGAAAAGCTTCCATTCTGATTTTCTAGAACACATAATCTGTTCCATCAAATAACAAAGCTTTGGTTACAGAGGCACCATCTTGAGAATGTGCCATTAAAACAAACTGCAAGACCAAGATCAATCCAAGGTGATTAAAACCTATCAGAGGACCCTACGCTCTGATACCAATTGTTGGAGTTCAAATGACACTAAGAGGGGGGGTGAATCAGTGTCTTAACTATTTGACCAATTTTTTAAAAATTAAAACACACAACTCATATTTGATCTCAATATTACTCTGATTAATGCATTCATGAGTTGAATGTAATCATTCATAAACAAAATTGAGAAAAGTAATGACCCAACAGTGAACTGAAACAACAACACAGTAAAATAGTGAGAACATAGAACAAAAAAGAGACACAATATTTTGCCGAGTGGAAAACCCTCCTGGGGTATAAAAACCACTCCTGAAATGCCTTGCAGGCTTAATCTTTTAATCAACTATTCACAATTCCTTATAGGCCATTTTAGAGCACCCACTAAAGGAGCACCAACCCCTTGTTTAGAGATATTTATCTCAAGGAGTACCAACCCCTCAATTCAGAGGATTACTCTATTTTCAGTTAAGCACATATTTCTCTATTTTTCTCGTGTACAAAATACCTTAAAGATTCAATAATTGAATCCCTAAAGTACTACATAAAGAAAAAAATTTACAACATATCTCTGCATTTTATTATTATTTTAACATGGAGTATTTCAATACATTTGCATACAACCAAGTAATGATAATCTTAGAATCACAACAACAACAGCCGAAAAGAATTTTTTGCTTCTATTTATATATCTGCTAGATAGGTAACTGTCTTTAAGAGTAACGGCTAAACAACCAATCCAGCTAAGAGTTGTTCTCAACAAATCTGAAATGTATGAGATCATTTTACTACATAAAAAGCACAATTGTCCACCACAGAAAATCATAACCTCTAATGCATGAAAGACAATACTTAGTTAGCGCATCATTTGTCATATTAGTAACAGAGATGCAGAGAGCAGTTAAAGAACATGGTGATTATAAACTAGTATGTGTAGCATGAAACACATAAATAAAAATACCAGACAAATCTGCAACTCCCATGGCCCCATCAACCACTATCGAGCTTCCAGCCAGAGAGGTGCATCAAAAATAGCAGCCATACCATTCATTTCTGAACCAAAAATGAATTTCATCTTGACAATGCCATTACAGCCAGCAACAATAGTAAAGAATAATTTATGAAACTCTCTCATGATGGCGGCTAGGCTAGGGTTCGATACCCAGCTAAAAGAATAAACTCAAAAAAATTCCCATAAAAAACTTTCTTTTTAATTGATGTAACGGTATGCCGAAGGAAACTTTAACACCAGACATTCAACCCTAATTTAATCATTAGTCGTCCCCTTGGTTCTATTCTCTTTCGCTGTGACACATCAGAGTCGGGGAGAAATCATAATGAATACATTATGTCTTATCGATGGGCTTCCTTAGTGTATTATTCATTCATTGAGACATGAGGAAACTTCTCACTGAGATTTTACTTTTGTTTTATTCACTATCATTGTGACCATACGATATCGGAGAGACATCTCGTAGACAAGTCTTTGTTTTGCTGAGAGCCCCATGATCAAACTTGTCACCATGACATATCTCTCTCAGGGAGACCTCATATAGATAAGATTTTGTTTCACCGAAGATCACCCACCATCTTGTGTGTCACTGAGACAAGTCAAATCCTATGTCAATGAAGTCCCTTTATGTTCCATCAGCAAGACCGAAGGTCACTTGCCGAGACCTCTCGTCGAAAACCATAGCACTTGCCAAAATGTCTACCTTTATGTTTTGGGTCAGTGTAACATATTGAATTCGCCAAGACCTTTCTTTGATGCACATGAGTCATACTAAAAATCTTTATCCACTCTAAGTCATTGAGACAATACCACCCTCTCACCAAAAGCCCCACATAAGACTTAGTTGGCAAGACCCAACAAAGTCGTTGAGACATTACTTTGAATATCATTAACACATACCGATATAACCTTTGTGCACAAGTCGGTAAGACACCACAAAATCGCTATGACATTTCATCAAAGCCACAACCTTTGCCGATAAGACCTTTTGTTTCACAGTCGGTGAGACAATATGTCTTCAATGAGACCACATACCAAATACAACACTCCTGCTGATATTTTCTTTTCGTTCAGTCGGTGAGACAAAGTAAGTTCGCTGTGACCACATACCGAGGGTATAACTTATGCTGATATAATCCTTTTCTATCACTGAAACAAAAGAGAATGTCATGCCAAAAGCTACTTGAATGAAAAAATCCAATCGACATGACATCAGAAATGTCTTGCCGATAGGCAACATAGACATTTCATAATGGATCGGGGAGACCCTACCATTCTCACACCGATATCTGTAAGCTCAAAAGAGAAACAACTAATACCATTAGACAAATGAGATGTCAGAACCAAGGTAAATGTAATGCCTTCAAAAAAGTGAGTTCAAATAATTTAATCAAATGGCTTGTAATCATTTGAAATACACCTGTGATATGCAAAGAGAACCATTATGTCAAAGAAACCATCTGTCAAACTCTGTCAGTCAAAGAAATAGCATTCATAACTTGAACCAGAATTCTCATCACAATGAATTTGAATCATCAAGGAAGTGCCATAATAAAGCACAACGAGCCAAACAGAGACTGATCATCAAAGAGAACCAACTGAAAGAGATTTTTTCATCAAGGAAAAACCATAAACACAACTGAGATCCAACAGTACTTTCTCTTTGCATCATTTAACTTTTCACTAAAATAGGCAATGGGATTACCTTCTTGGCTCATCACTACCTCAATGGCACAACCATTTGCATCACAATCCACCTAAAACACCTGATTCAAATTTGGGAGGGCTAAAAATGGTTGCTTTTTAACCTTTTGCTTCAACAAATCAAAACTCTTCACTACTCCAGTGCTCCACTTGAACTCTTTTCTATCCCCTCTCATTATTCTAGTCAAGGGTGCACAAATACTATTGAAGTTTCTAATGAAATTTTTGTAAAAGTTGTCCAAACCATGAAAAGATCTCACCTCAATAGCAATTCTTGGGGAAGGCCATTCTAGAATAGACTTCACCTTCTTTGGGTCCATCTTGAGACCTTTTGTTGAGACAACAAACCCCAAGTACACTAACTCCTTCACAAAACTACACTTCTTCATATTAATCAACAATTGCTCTTCTCTCAACTCCTCAAAAGCTCTATGAATATGCATTAAATTCTCATCCAAAGTCTTACTGGAAATAAAAATATCATCTAGATATACAATAACAAAACTTCCCATAAACTCTTTCAATACCTCATTCATGAGCTACATGAATGTGCCTGATGCATAGGTTAGCCCAAAGGGCATGACTAACCACTCATATAGGCCCTCTTTGGTCTTGAAGGTAGTCTTCCATTCATCTCCCTCCTGAATCTAGATCTGGTGATATCCACTCTTTAGATCAATCTTTGTGAAGTATTGTGCTCCACTCAAATAGTCCATTAGGTCATCCATCCTTGGTAGGGGAAATCTATACTTAATAGTTATCTTGTTTATGGCCCAAGATTTTGTACACATCCTCCACTCCCCATCCTTCTTTGGTTCTAGTACTGTAGGTACTGCACATGAGCTTAGATTCTCTTGAATCAAACCCTTTCTCAACAACTCCTAAACTTGTCTATTCAACTCCTCATTTTCTACAAGAGTCACTTTGTGAGCTACCTTATTTGGTTAACTAGCTCTAGGGATCAAGTCAATCTGATGATTGATCTTCCTCATTGGTGGTAAACCCTCAGGTATGTTATCATAAATAATCTCCTGAAACTCATCCAATAGTCCAGAAACTTCTATTGGCACCTTCTCACTATCTTCCTTTTCCTTTCTAGGAATCAATGCATAACACATACGCTCATGTTTCATTCCTTCTAAAAATTTCCTTCCATTGAAAAAACAAATTCTACCACTACTGCATACCTTTTATTCATCCTTCTTTAGGGGTTTCAACTTATGGTAGACTCCATCCTTCATCAAGGAATAAGTGTTTGCATTGCCATATGTACAACTCACCTATTGAACTACCATGACCTCCCCAACAACATGTGACATGCATCCATGGGGATTATATCACAAAGTACCTTATCACGATAGCTTCCAATCTTGAACTTCACCAGGCATTTCTTATTGACCAAAACTTTGTGGTCTTTCTAAAACTAGGCAATCCAATATGGATGGGGATTCTTTTCCCTTTTTAGCTTCAACTTCATAACAATCTCTTTTGACACTAGATTATCGGCGCTCCCACTATCAATAATGACATGACAATATTTTTCTTCATTCACACTTGCACCTTGTGTAGGAAAAAATCTTCCTCTGTTTTGGCTCCTTCTCTTTAGTCACAAGGCGCTTCTAACCACTAGGGATTCTCCCCTTTCAACATCATCTAAATGCTCGGATTGAGCCTCCTCATCTGCATGTGCAACCCTTCCACAACCTTCCAACCTTCTTTCTATCCTTCCTTGGTGTTATGGACATTCATAGGCTCGATGCCCTTCTTCACCATAATGGAAACAAGTTCCTTTGAAACCACCTCTTCTAGGTCTTGGCCCAGATCTTCCTCATCCTCTACCTCTTTGATCACCATTGTTTTGATCATGAGGGAAATAGAATTTATCATTCTTCTGGCTCCGAATGGTACTCACATCTTCATTTTTCTTTTCATCCTCATTTCGACTTCCAAAAGATCTTCCACTACCCCTTCCACTTTCACCTCCTCATCCTTTTTGCTTGTTGTCAAATATTTTTTTTATCTTCTCCTCATCTTTCAGAGAAAACTGTTATGCATCCTCAATGGTGGTGATTCTAGCTAGGCTTAGCTACTCTTGAATGCTCAATTGTAACCCATTAAGATAACGACCTACCTTCTCCTTGTTAGCCTCTGCATGGTCTATTCTGATGATCATCTTGTGAAAATATTCTTTGTATTCTTTCATAGATCTACTTCCTTGCTTTAATGCTTGCAATTTCTTTAGTAGATCTAACTCGTAGTCCACTGGTATGAACTACTTCTTTAGTTTCTCCACCATGTGATCCTAACTACTAATATTTCCTTTTCCTCTTCAATTTTTCTCCAACTAGACCTCTTTCCACCAAATATTGGCATGGCCCTTCAGCTTCATTTTTGTAAACTTAACCCGATCTGTGTCCTCTACTTCTTCATACTCAATATACTCTTCTAGCTCGTTGATCCAGTCAATCAACTCTTCCGGGTTCAGACTTCCAGAATAACTAGGAACTTCTATTCTGCATCTTTTTTTGATATTCGAAATGGCCCTTATCAGTCGCATCTGATCTTGATCAATCGCTTCTTCTTCCTCTTCTACATTTGACTATTCTTGCAATGCATCAATTTGTCTCTGGAGGGCTCTGAAACCCTCGACCACCAATGGATCTATTTCACCAGTGTTTCTGCCACCTCTTCCACCTCTGGCACCACCATGCCTACCAGGCATGACTCTTGGAGGAATCTTGAATACCTTGAAGCCACAACCATGATCCTGGTGCGAACTGCCTCACGATTAGTAATTTTTCCACACGCTCAAGAAAACCCACTCTAATACCACTTAACGAGGGAGCAAACCCAAGACACCGAACAATACTCACAAAATAGAGAATAATATTTTATTCAAATATATGCAACTCTTACATGCAGAGGATCTCAAATCCCCGAGCTTTGTGATACATACAAGTTACAAAAAATTATAGAAATTTTAGAAAACTATCCAAGTTCCTCTTTCACAACATGCAAACTCTCTTCCTCCAAAAAGCTAGCCAAAAATAAGAAACTAGCCCATAAATAGCCCTTTTCTTTGTTTGGAGCTAGAAACAACATTTGCGATAAGAGTTTTGGCGGTTTGGTGCCAAAAATTATAATTTGAAATTCAAATTTTTTGTCCTAATTCAAAAATCAGCCAACTTTTAGAAGCCACAACTTTTGATATGGGACTCTGTTTTTTGAACCGTTTGCATTGTCGGGAAGGTCTCAAAATGAATAAGTTTCTAAGAGCCTACTCCACTAGTTTTGACAATTTTTGGACCTGTACAGGACTATTTATTGCCTCAAATTGGACTCAGAATGTTTTTTACGGCAAAAAATAGAAACTAAAACTTGAATAACTTTCAAACCGTGAATGATCTTAACCTGATTCTTTTGCCAAAGTGCTTATTTTTAATCTTGAACCTTCCCATAATTTTTTTCTTCCCATGCCTTCAAATTCACCTGCTAAAAATAGTAGTTGAGTAGAAAAAGTAGAAAAATAGTTACGAAAGTTGGCAACTCTTATTCGATAAAAAGGGTGTCCAAAAATGCAAAAACATCTACAAAAAGAAAACAAAAGGAACATGAATGGAAAGCATATTTTTGGGTGATGCAAGATTGCCCTCACACCACTAGATGCTCCTGCATCAAAATATATATAATTAAATGATATATATATATATATATATATTCAACTTATTGTAGTAAATATATATGTGTGGTATATATATTGATATACATACATACATACATACATACATATATATGGGTATGTGCAGGATCATCATGAAAAGACAAGCCCTTAAGTGGCAAAAAATATAGAAAAATGAGAGTTAGGAAACTTGACATAAAAAATTGAATAAGTTATCTATATTATTTCAAAAATATGAAAGAATATAATCTATAGCAAATTGAATGTAGTTTCTAAACTACTAGGTTTATTTAAAAAATAAATCTATTTGGTGAAAATTTGAAATTTCAATGCATAGTACTTAAATTTCAAGGAAAAATAAGAAGGTGTCTGTCTAACCACCCTAACCACAATAAAATGATAATATATTTTTTAAAATATTTTATATATAAGTAGACGACTCATGTCCGGATGTGATGCATCTTTTTTGTCATTTTTTTCCAAGTAAATAATTAATAATGAATTTTTTATTACAACTTTTAAAAAATATATAAAAAACTCATATGTCTGACCATCTTAGCTTGGTCAAAACTTCATGAAATTCAATTTTTCTTTTTTTAATCCCATAGTATGTGAAGCATAGAATGTGATGCATGTTTTGGATTAAAAAATGTGATATTGTTTGAAAACTATAGATTTTTTTCAATCAACCTATCAATCAAGACTTTAATCGTAATTCAAATAGAAAATTGATAATAATTATTTATTAAATTTAAAATAAAGCATAATTTATATTGGTGGAAAGTTGAGAATATCCTTTAAAAACCCTTTTTGTTTCATCAAATTTGGGTTAAATAAAAGTCATCAGCCACATACCCATCATATTGCCACTTTTTGGCCCACCATGATCCTACACATACCCATATATACTATAACTATTACTAGTATAAGTAATATGATAGAAGTAGATACAGATAGCATATGCATATGAAGGATGATACTATAGTAGCCAAGTTTTGGCTATTAAGTTGTACATGGTTGAAGGAGAAAATTACACACACGACATAGAAAATAATATCATTTAGTTATAATAACTGCTACATTGCCTAAGCCATAGGCATGATATTTGCAAAATTTTAAAGGATGAAAATGCCACATTAAAAGGAAAAGTAGAAATAGTAAATATAAGCATTATTCCACAACATTTTATGAGTTTGACTTGGTAAATGAGGATGTGTACAACTGAATTACACAACTCATCCAAAGAGTTCTAACTGATTTCATTTTGGACATTGCATATGTCAAGTAATTGACTCTTTCTACATAATATAGACTACCACCAGTGAAGGAAAGTAATGCCCAACTTGCTTAGTTGACCTACAAGGTTGTAGAATTGGGTTTGAGTTATTATTTTAAGTTAGAGAGGTGGCAGTAAAAGATAAAGGTGGTGAATCATGTAGCTTTTCTATAACAATATTCTTCTCTCCATTTCTCTATAAATACAGAGAAGCATCTTAGTATTTGGTTTTTGATTTATGTTTAGTTCATTTAATGAGTTTTAGGAGTAGATTTTTGTAAGAGAGTTGAGAGTATCATTGTAGTGAAATTTTGAGAGCCTTGATTATTTTCTTTTAGTGAGGGGAAGTTGATTGACGAGTTGTGAACATAAGTGACAACAAGACGAGCCATTTGCATTGAGTAAAGAGTTGCAATATTTTTGTTGGGAGCTATATTTTCTAGGAATTCTTGTTATATCTAGTTCTTTACTCTTTTAATTTTGAAACTATGCATTATTATTGTTTGAAAGTGATTGTACAATCATTGTTGCATCATATATCTCTTGGATAGTTTTTGAGTGCTTATTCATTTAGCAAGTTTATCTATATCTGGATTAGGGAATCTATATAGTTCAATATGTAGCTAGCATGGTTATAATTTTTTATTGACATGAAGATAATAAAGGTATTGTGATGATATATAAAATATCATATAGTATTTGTATTGTTTGGATACGTATGTTGCCTTGGAATGGAAAGGATTGCAACCATATTAGAAATGTTATGTCATCATCATTTGGGGAAAGATGATATTTATGAATACCTATGTTGGTAGCCTTACCATGGTTGGAGAACTTATGTTCTCTATTGCTTATAACTTCTAAAAGTAGTAGATTAGTTTAATACCTAGGGATTGGATATGTGTGCTTAAATAAGGGTTTATATCATTTTCAACAAGAAAATTAGAATACATATAAGGGTGAATATGACCCCATTATTGTTTAAATGATAATATATTATATTTTTTTTGCTAGAATCTATTAATACCTAATCATAGTATTCTAATCTTAAAGATGCGGGCTTTACATCTTGACAAACCAAAGTCATAATGAGATGATATTTTGAGGTGAAGAAGCATAGAATCTATTGAATTCACAAGAAAATTGACAGAGGGGTGAATTAGTTATATAATATACCTTCAAAATCATCATAAACATTTCAGTCTACATTTGTTCAATTAAGTCTTCATCAATTATAATGATTTAGCATGAAAATAAAATAACAAAAACTGAAACTAATGAATACCATACATAAGAGAACACTAGATTTACATGAAGAAAAAAGATAGGAAAAACCATTATGAGGGTTAGCTCATAATATAAAGTTATATCAAAATTGGTTACAAAGGGCTCACTGCTACAAGGCACATTTCCTAGAAGAAAGAAGAGCTCACTGCTAAAGGCTCACTTCTAGAACAAAATAGAATAGAATATAAAGAAAAATGTTACATAAAGAAATCCATCTCCATGCAATAGAGAATTCCACCACACTATCACCAACACCTTTGTAGCTTGAATGAAGAATTGTAGACACCTTCTACTCATTGCATCCAACAATCAAATACATGAAAGCTCTCACTACACTTCTCAAATTCATACACTAACACTCTAAAACTTGTATCATTCGCATCAAAATTGTCTATCTTTTTTATTATCACTCAATCCCTCAATAAATCAACTCTTATTTACACCATCACAACCTTGAAAACATTCTCCAAGGTTGGCTATGCACCTCAAATGTTCAAATTAAAACTAGGTTGGCACTAGAACATTCTTGTAATGGAAATGAGTGAAGTTGGAAAACAACACACCTTAGCTAAGGCTTGGATCCACTCACACATGCCACATCAACCTTCCACAAATAATGAAGCACCTTCACATTTACTATAAACACCCAAGTTGGTCATTACTCATGTAAACACCATTAAAATTGTAAGTACAAAATTGTTTTGATCCAAAAATAATTAACAGACAATAGATTTCACCTGAACACAATCTATAATATCCCACAAACACCCTAAAATCCACCAAAATCCTTTGCAACAACTTTCACCTAAAGAATGTACACACCCAGTACATCCAAATAACTCTTTCATATAGTGTAACCTAAGAAACTATCTTCTAAATCACCTAAACTCAAACTACTTTTCCTAAACAAATATGCCAACACTATTAGGACACCTTAAGATCTACAACACCTAAAACCAAATTGCGAAGAAACACAGAGCAATAACATTTTTCTCAAACATCTCTACAATACACAGTTCAAACACTAGTGAACACAACTTCCTTTTCACAACCATCAAGCCCAAAAAATTCTAGATATAACACTTCTGAATACCTTTGATCAACATATCTAAAACACATAAGAATATCTTCAACCTACAAAAAATGTGGAGCAACACCAACACACAACTCTGCAACCCAAAACAACACTGCAACCCACCATTTTAACTTTTTTATAAATTTTTCTCAAAAGCACTAGGAAACCAACTACCAACTCTGCATCCTCATCATATTTATCACTTCCTCAACATTACTAAACCAACTAAAACATAGAAAATCAACCATGGATCAATAAAAATAATCTTATCAAAGCAACACTAGAGCTTGACACTAGTAGCTTACGAATGGCAACATAATGTAACTAATCAAATAATCACTCACAACACCAACTACTCAAACTCTTGGAACAATAATATCCTTCTCGTATTGTTGACACCAATGAAAACACATTATTTTCAAAATTAATAATAATACCAATTGTTCATACTTGCAATAATCTTCCCCTTTGTCATTGATAGCAACACATGATGTGAAAAACCATCAACAACAGATGTACTTTTATAATGCACCACAACTTGTAGAACAACTAAATCTTGTTTCTTGCTTAGCCATGATACCAATCTGCATCTAAGAAAGAATGCACCACAACTTGTACTTTTATTTTCATCAACACAACCAACCCAATCTATATCGATATAAGCACTCAAATAGAAATCAATATCCTTTGGATACCATAAGTCATGATCCACACTACCCTTTAAGTATCTAAATATTATTTTTACTACTACAACATGTGAATTTTTGGCTTCTTGAAATCTAGCCATAAGACAAACTACATGCATGATATCTAGTCTTGTAGTAGTTAGATATAGCAGTCCACCAATCATTGATCTATACTCACTCTAATCAACCTTAGAAGATTCATCATTCTTTCTTAGCTTGCAACTAGTAACCATAGAGGTACATACTAGTTTAGAATCTTCCATTCCAATCTTATTCAACATTTCTTTGACATATTTTGATTGTGAAATGAAAATACCTTTATCGGCCTAATTGATTTGTAGTACAAAGAATAAATTCATCTCCACAAACATAGAAATTTAAAACTCTTTTACCATCTCTTCTAAAAAATTCTTACACATTTCTTCATTGCCTCCAAAAATTATGCCATCAACATATACAACCACAATCAATATTTTATATTTTCAAGTTTAAAGTAAATATTGCTATATATGGTACCTTTATTTACTCCTTGTTGTATCAAGTACCTATCCAACCTTCCATACCAAGCTTTGGGAGCTTTCTTTAATCCATATAATGCCTTCTTCAATCTACAAGCCATATCCAATTTTTCTAATAACTGAAATCCTTCTAGTTTGACGAGGGTGCAACCTGGGACATAGAAAATAACTTAGAAAATAAGAGAATAATTTTATTATTCATAAAATGAAACTTCTCACATGCAGAGGATCTCAAATCTTGATGTTCTACAATAGACGCGGGTTACAGAAAATCACAAAATAACCCTTTTCGTAGTGTGCAAACTTGTTCCCCCAAAACCTACACCAAAATAAAAAAACCCACCCATAAATAGAGCTCCTTATTAGTTTGGAACCAAAACAACATTCAAATTTGAGTTTTTGGTGGCCTAGTGCTAGAAGTTACAATTTGAGATTCAAATTTTAAGGTACATTCAAAAATTAGTATCTTCTAGAAAGTTGGTCAACTTTCAGGAGCCATAACTTTTGATCCAGTACTCCTTTTTCCAAACCGTTTGAACCATTGGAAAAGTATCAGAGTCAAGAACATGCTTGAAACCTGCTACACCAATTTTTGCAAGTTTCAGGGCCGATTTGGGACTATTTAGTGCATCAAATCTGATTTGGAAGGTTTTTGGTGCAATTCTTGGAGACTAAAACTGTAATATCTTTCAATCAAAGAATATAAAAGAAAAACCATAAGTTGGCAATTACATTATGATAAAAAGGGCATATAGAAATATAAAAACATCTAAGAAACTAACAACATGAAAGCAAACCCTTTTTTTGGGTGATGCAGGATTGCCTTTACACCACTGGATGCTCCTGCATCATAGTTGTTTTGTGTATACCTCTTATTCTAGTTCTCCATTCAGGAAAGTATAATTCACACCCATTTGATAAACATTGAAGTTATTAGGTGTTGAAAAAGCCAAAAACATCCTGATAGTTTCCATTCTTGCCACCAAAGAAAAAAAATCCTCAAAATAATTTCCTTCAACTGGTAAGTAGCCTTTACACAAAAGCCTTCTCTTGTTCCTTACCACTTCTACATTATCATTAAGTTTATTTTTGAATACCCACTTAGTTCCTATCACATTTCTATTTTTTGGTCTTGGGAAAAGTTCCCAAGTTTGATTGTTCTAAATTTGCAACAATTCTCCTTCCATAGCCTTGATCAAAAATTCGTCCTTGCATGCCTCAATCACTATTTTAAGTTCAACTTCAAAAAGTAAACATAGATTTACCTATTCTTCAACAACTTTCATTCTTGTTATTATTCCTTTTATCTTATCTCTAATGATTTGATCTTTGAAATGATTCTTCTGCACATGCTTAGGGGTTTTAGGGATTTTTTTTTTAAGCCTCTTCCTTTTCAATCTACACTTCTTTCTCTTTAGTTTTTTCTTCTCTGAAATAAGAATCATATGATTCATATCCATCTATTATCACTGAATTATTTTTAGATATATTGATTAGCCTTGACACTTGCACTGTCAACAATTTTCTCAAACTCTTGTTATAGCATTGGTAAGATTTTCTTCTAGTAGAATATCCGAGGAAGATCTCTTCATCATACCTTGCATTAAAATTTCCTATGTTTTCTTCATCTCTTCTGATATAACATTTTCTTTCAAACAATCTAAAGTACATGATAGTAGTGATCCTTCCATACCATAGCTCATAGGGAGTCTTTTTATTTTATTTTTCTCTTGCTTGAACTTAGTTAAGTATATAGAAAAGTAGTATGAATTACTTCTCTCCATTAGACTTTTGGTAGATTTTCTTCTTTCCTCATTGTCCTTGTAACTTCTTGAATGATCCTATTCTTTAGTTCAACCACTCCAATCTACTGACGAGTCCTAGATACAAAAAATTTCCTCTTTATGTCATGATTGTCACAAAATATGTTAAACCCATTGGAGGTGAATTCTCCACTTCTATTAGATCTCAAACATTTTATTTTCATATCCATTTCATTTTCAACCATAACTTTAAATTCTTTGAACTTATCTAGTGCTTGTATAAGAATTGGCTATGAAGGTAGCCACCCAAGATCTAGAGGCCTAATAGAAAACAAAAGCATAAGAGAGATATAAGCAATATGACAAGAATAAACTATATTCTACTAATGAATGCAAAAATGATAGAATGAGAAAATGTACATAGAGGGCCCCTTGGTTATATAGCCAAGGTGAGAACATAGAAGGGCATAAGATTATGACAAGTGTCATAATCTTATGACATGAGACAACTATGAAAAGCTATCACTCCACCTAAAGTGGAGAAGTGATAATGTGATAATCACCACAAAAGGTGGAGAGATAATCGCATGATGTGTCCACAAAAGGTGGAAGTGATAAAGTAATGACATGTCAAGTCCACCAAAAGTGGAAAATCTCCAACAACCTCCTATGTGGTCCCCAAGTAAACTTAACTAAGGTGTAATAATGACCTAGGACAAGGTACAACACATTTAATTACACCAACATCCCCCCTTATGTGTAACATAGGGAGAATGTACACAAAAGAAAATAATCCAAGATGGGTCCCGACAACAAGGCCATGTTAGGTACCCATGTACAAATGCAATGCAATCTCTCATAAAGTGGAGAAAGGGAGAAAACCACATGGGAAAAAACTTTCCCCCAAAAGAGAGATGAAATAAAACAAGAACTGCACTCAAAAAAATGAGAAGGAAAAACTTTGAGTGAGGAAAAATCCCAACTCAAAAGAGAGAATGAAGAATTCAAGTGACCTCCTCAGATGAAACATCCCACACCCCCAAGAGAGCTCACAAATGATGATATATACTTTTAGTCAAGGGTTTGGTGAAGATATCTACAACCTGCTCCGCTGTAGGACAATACTGCAAATCAAGGACATGCTCTTGTATTAGCTCCCGAATGTAGTGCATATGAATCTTGATGTGTTTGGTCCTCTAATAGTGAACCAAATTCTTCAAGATCTGGATGGCACTTTGATTGTCACAATGAATGACTGTAGGATGTGGAATAGTGAAGCCAAACTCAGTGAGAATATTCTGAAGCCAAATAGCCTCAGTAGTAGCATTAATAGCCCCTTGATACTTAGCCTCAGTCGAAGAAAGAGAAATAGCATGCTGCTTCTTACTCTGCCAACAAATGGGGCCTAAACCAAGATGAAAGATGTAGCCAGAAGTGGAATCATGATCATCAATATCACCAGCCCAATCATAATATATCCCACCAAGGTAAGTCCTATACCTACTGCATAGTGAATCCCATGATGATGTGTACCCTCTATGTAATGTAAGATGCGTTTGGCTACTTTCCAATGAAACTCATGTGGTTCCTGCATAAAGCATGAAACCATGCCAACTACAAAGGAGATATCAGGGCATGTGGGAGTCAAGTAGATGAGACTCCCAACAAGCTGATGATACTAAGTGGCATCAACAAGTGGAGTAGAAAAATTAGCCTCAAGCTTGACTCCTGAAAGAAAGGGAGTTAGAGTATACTTACAATCAATCATGTGAAACCGAGCTAGAAGATCAAGAGCATACTTGGGATAAGAAAGAGAAATCCCAGAAGTTGATTGAGTGATCTCAATCCCAAGAAAATAGTGCAAAAGGCCCAAGTCATTCATAGCAAATCTATCTTGAAAAGAAAATTTGACACTACCAATGATGGATGAGGTACTTCCTGTAATGATCAAATCATCAACATAGAACACAAGTAGCAAGTGAGAATCATCCTATTACAAAATGTAGACATTCAGATCTAAATGAAACCTAGCAAATTTTGCTAAGAGAAGAAAGGAATCCATCTTAGCATACCAAGCCCTAGGGCCCTATTTGAGGCCATAGATAGACTTCTTTAATCTACAAACCAAAGAAGAATCCTATATGAATCCCTGTGGTTGCTCCATGTAAATCTCCTCATGAAGATCCTCGTGAAGAAATGCACTCTTCACATCCATTTGATGTACAACCCAACCATGAGCTACAACAATAGCAAGTGTCAAGCGAATGGAGTTCATCTTAGCAATGGGTGAAAAGGTATCTATATAGTTAGCACCTGGAACCTATGAGAAACATTTTTCCACAAGCTGAGCCTTGTATTTATCCACACTTCCATCTGTTGCACAGTTAGTCTGATAGATCCACTTACATTGAACCATCTTTCTCCCCTTAGGAAGAGGAACTAAATCCCACCTATTATTCCTCATCAAGGAACTATAATCTTCCTCCATTGATGAATCCCATTTAGGAATGCCTAAAGCCTCCTTAAAGGATTGTGGATTTGAAGCACTAGCAATATAAGCATGTGGAAAATCCTAATGTTGTGACCGAGTCCTTTGAGTATTTGAAGGATCCCCAAGAAGAGAACCTACTAACTCAACAGTTTGTCAAGCCCAACAAAGTCTAGTAGGAGATGAAGGACGAGGTGCCTCAACTACAAGTGGACCTTACGAAGGTGTGATCCTATGGATCAAAGGTGAGTAAGAATCATCATCTGAGTCAATATCATCACTTTCCACTATGGAGGAAGGAAGAGAAGGATTAGAGGCCAAGGCAGAAGAGCTTTCCTCAAAGTGAACACTCCTCTCAATGAATAGCTCATGTGTCTTTGGATCCAAAAGTCTATATGCCTTAACACCTTCAGGATATCCAACAAAGATGGAAGGCCTACTCTGATGTTCCAATGCCTTGCACTTCTCTGTAGGTATGCATGCCCAAGCTAGACAACCAAAAAATATGAAGTGTCTCACAACCAATTTTCTACCACACCAAGCCTCAAAAGGAATCATACCCTTTAAAGCTTTATGGGGAACCCGATTTTGGATGTGAGTGGCACAACTGATAGGTTTTTCCCAAAATTGAGGACCAAGAGAATGAGCATGAATCATGCAGCTAGCCATCTCCTTAAGGGTTCTATTCTTCCTTTTAGCTACACCATTTTGCTGTGGAGTGTATGCAACTAAATGTTGAAGATCAATCCCCTAAAGAGTACAAAATTCTTCAAGTCTATTGTTTACATATTCCCTTCCATTGTCTATGCAAAGAATCTTAACTTGCTTCCCTATTTGAAGGCTAGAAATTTGTCAAACACTTCATTCTTGTGAACAAGAATGTAGACCCATGTGAAGTAGGAGTAGTCATCAATGCAGGTGAGGACATAGCGGGCCTTGCTAAATGGTGGTACTGGAAATGGACCTGCTACATCACTGTTAACCAACTAAAGAACTTCCAAATCTCTCTAAGACTTCCCTTTTTCAAACTTCTCTTCTAGATGCTTACCCATGGAACAACCTAAACATACACCTTCAGAAAAGCTGATTTGAGGCAGTCCTATAAGAATAGCCTTGGAGCTAAGATGCTGAAGATAGCGATAATTTAGATGTCCAAACCACTCATGCTATAGCTTACTTTCTAAATTTGAATGAGTGAGCAAGGCTGTATAAGGAGACTTAGGCACAAAGTGGGAGAATGAGTAAAGTTGTGTGTTGTGATTGGCTTGTCCCACTGCAACCAAGGCATCATCCTTAAGTTCTTTGACCACAACTGAATCTAGTAGAAACTCAACTTTGTTTCCATCTCCAAAGTGAGTGATTTGGTAGATTGAAAGAAGATTGGCACTCAAGTTAGGAACATAGAGAACATTCTCAAATGTTCCATTATCCATGTCAATAGAGCCTTCACATTCAACTTCCACTTGAGTATCATCTCCTATGAAGATGTGAGGTACCTTAGATGGCTCCAAAGAAGAAAATCGTTCCCTTGAAGAACCCATATGATGAGTGGCACTTGAGTCAAGTATCCATTGTCGTGAAGAACCTGAAGTAGCCACAAATGCTTTCCCTTTTCCTTTTGATTGTGAGGAAGAGGAAGGAGATGAATCCTTCTTCTTGTAGGAAAATGGAAAATTGATGTTGTTTTTCTTGATGATGTTTGTGAACTCATCAATTTGCTTGGTGTGGCAATGATGCTCATCATGACCAAACTTCTTGCAATATGAACAAGTTGGTCTCTCCTTCTTGGGAGAAGATGAAGAGTTCCCTTGTGATGAAGAATTCCATTTTTTTGGAGAGGGTGATTGTGCTTTATCTTGTTGTGTCTTTGGCTTAGATTGCTTCTACTTCTTGTTGGAACCCTTTCCTTGAGTCCCTTGAGTCCCTTGATTAGCCACCAAAGCTTTGGACTTTG
This sequence comes from Sequoia sempervirens, assembly GCA_007258455.2. NCBI lineage: Eukaryota > Viridiplantae > Streptophyta > Pinopsida > Cupressales > Cupressaceae > Sequoia > Sequoia sempervirens. The sequence continues at coordinate 37,004 of VDFB02091961.1, read as the reverse complement.
AAGACTTGCGAATCCCCGTACAAATAAACTTTGCTTGCTCTAACATCAACATTTCTATGAATGCATCAAATGAAGGCATAGTGAAAGAACTACCCACTATCAAGTGATTGGTTTGGAAGCTAGAAACAAATGTTGCATATTGTGATGGAAGCTTTCCCAACAAATTGTAGACCAACTGTGCATCCTTCTTGTCAATGCCACAATCCTCAAGCTATGCTCTTAACTCATTTGCCTTAGTGACATAGTCTTGGATTATATCAAGATTCTTGGGATCTAACATTATGAGATCATTGTCAAGCTGATAACCTCTAATCTCATCAACTTGGCCATACAATTGACCAAACTTTTTCCAAGCTTCTTTAATTTTTTTACATTTTTTAATTTGAAAGATGGGATCTTTTGATACATATTTCCTTAATGTTTCAAGAGCCATAGTATTTTTAGTGAGCCAATACATATGAGCAACAGGAGCAGCTTTAAGATCAGATGGTACAACAATAGTTCCATCAATATAATGAGTTAATCCTTTTTCCATTAACTTACTACATGCATCAATTTTCCAAGAAGCATAGTTATGTGGAGTTAACAAAGGAAACTTAGGAGAACCCTTCACAACAAAATGAAAGAGAACAAGATAGGGGTATGTGTAGGATCATCATGGAAAACATAGGCCCTTAAGTGGCAAAAAAATTTAAAAAATCAAAGTTAGGCAACTTGACATAAAAATTTGAATAACTTATCTATATTATTTCAAAAATATGTAACAATAGAATCTATAGAAAATTGAATGTAGTTTTTAAGCTACTAGGTTTGTTTAAAAAAAATCTATTTGAATTAAATTTTGAAATTTCAATGCGTTAATTACTTAAATTTCCAAGGAAAAAAAAATAAAAAGTAAATTATACGTACGGCCACCTAACCACAATAAAATGAGAATATTTTTTATAATATTTTAGATATAAGTAGAGGACTCGTGCCCTTATGTGATGCATATTTTTTTGTAATTATTTTCCAAGTAAATAATCAATTGTGAATTTTTTATTACAAATTTTTTAAAAATATAAAAACTCATATGTCTAACCACCTTAACTTGGTCAAAACTTCATGATTTTTTTTTTTAATCCTATATTATGCAAAGCATAAAATGTGACACATACTTTGGATTCAAAAAAAGTGATACCTTTTGAAAGCTATAGTTGTTTTTCAATCAATCTATCAATTATAACTTTAATCGTAATTTGAATAGAAAATGAATAATAATTACTTATTATATTCAAAGTAAAGCATAATTTATATTGGTGGAAAGCTAAGAATCTCCTTTAAAAACCCTTTTCGTTTCATCAATTTTGGATTAAAAAATAGTTGTCAGCCACATACCCATCATATTGCCACTTTTTGGCCCATCATGATCCTACACATACCCATATAGAGAGAGGCACAATCACACAAGACACCCCCCCAAATTCACTCAATCAAAGAAACCACCCTGAAAAAGATGATTTGACACTTTATAATTACTGTGTGTATAATGGCCACTTGCAAGCCAAGAAAAGTGGGCTTCTAATTTTCAAAGTTTTACAATAGCCTTAAGTAGGTTATAGAAGACTCCAATGATTGATACAAAAGAACAAATTGAGATCTTATCTTTACAAATGCCAAAAGAGGCCAAAAATGATCAAGTGTTGAAAATACAAATTTTTATCACAATCACTACAAAATGATAGCACCACTGTGAATTTTAGAAAAAATTATGTACTTTAAAAAAAAAATGGCACATGAAAAGGAGTTCGTATGAGCCTAAACAAAGCCTCGGAAGTTGAATAAATGGTGACAGTTGAGTAAGACCTATGAAAAATCCAAATTTCTAGAAAATCCATGCACCAAAATTAGAAAATAATTGTACCACTATGAAGTACACAAAAAATTATCCCAAATGAAAAAAATTGCACCAAAAAAGGCCTCAAAATGACCAAGATATGAGCATTTGAAGATAAATTGCAAAATCAAAAATCTCAATGGAGAGGGGTTTACAAATTTTCAAAAAGTGCTGATGTTAGCAAACCATGCCATTAAATTTGACATTCCTATGATTGTCACACACTGTATGAACTTAAATTTGGTGGCTGTATGCACATCATTGTCGCCGTCACTCCTGATGCCAAAATATTTTGAAGTTGCCAAATTATTTTTACTGGTTCACAGAATATTCCTTGCAACCAGTGGAATCTTAAAGATTCTTGTAGAATTATTTGCCATCGGGTTTTTGTTGATTGGCCGAAATTGCTTTTGGTCGCTGCCGATAAATAGAAGTCCGCTAGTGGAGGGAATGAGGTGCCCACGGGGGCGATTAGATGTCGCCACGTGGCAGTTGGAGGAGACAGTGGTACAGTCCATAGACTATACAGTCTGTGGCTATACAAACAATTTTTTTTTTTTTAAATAAAAACTGCGAATATAAATGAATTTTTTTTTTTGATTTTTTTTTTGAAAACTAAATTTGCAAAAAATATATAAATGATTTTTTTTCTAAACAAAATAAAATCGTACTGACTACACAGGTTGGCCATATGGATGGTTTGCTAAAATTTTTTTTGCCTCGATGGAAAACTTGCTCTGATTTGGATGAGTTGGCAGTCAATTTATGGGTTTCTAGCCCTTTTGAGCACGATCGCGGTGTCCTTTTTAGCTAAAAATGCTCCAAAGTGGTAGCTAGCTCCTAGATCTGGCAACCACCTCCAATCTTCAACCCTTTGTAGATTTGACCTCCAATGTCCAATTGAGATGAAACAAAAGAAAATTTTGACTATCTTGGATACTCCGGATGCCATGGTGAGCTTAGATCAGATGCAACAAGCTCCCAAAATGCACCGATAATACAAGGCCAAAAATGGAACCCTCAAAGAATCTCTCCAAATGACTAACTAAAGGCACTCCAATAGGTCTAATACCATGTAAGAATTGGCTATGAAGGTAGCCACCCAAGATCTAAAGGCCTAATAAAAAGCACATAGATAAGAGAGATAGAAGTAATATGACAAGAATAAATTGTATTATGCCTGTATCTAAGGGTTAAATTTGGGATTGAGGATTACCAATGAATAGGTCAATAATATAAACCCAAAGAAGCTATGAAGTGCAAAGAAAACAAATAATAATGAAACGATTATACCAGATATTCGCAAGGCTTCCATGAATCACCTCCATAGCACCTTCTAGTTTGCAGTGTATGATTGATGCCCTCAGATCGAGTGTGTGAGCAATTTGACTATGCCATTGTCCTACGCAAATTTTGAAGGATTTAAGTAGAATTATGCCTATGCCTATGAAAACGAAAAATGACTAAATGACAAATGACTATAATGCCTCTCATAGATCCAAGAGTCCCAAGAGTTCTTTCATTATGAACAAGATTGAAATTTTATAGAAAACACAATTTTGAATGGACGAACAAGATTGAATTTTGACAGAAACCTAAAATCAGAGGCCAAGATTAAATCTAACCATCCCTAATTAGGGTTAGGGAAAAATCCTTAAATGAATTATCAAGATGCCAGATGAGAAAATAAGATCAGTGGTGGAGAAATGATGAGATAATTAATTTTAAAAATAAAGATTTTCAAAATTAAGAAGATAAGGTAGTCCACCTTGTGAGATTTTAAAAAATCAAAAAGATAAAAGGTGGAATGTCCACTTATGAATTACATAATGGTTTAATTCATAAATGGGGATGAGACAAAAGACAATAAATAATTGTTTTAATTATTTATTTAGTGGGATGGAGAGTGGGATAAATAAATAAGTTAGTGGGAATAATATAAATTATTTAATTCATGGTGGAATGTTCACTTATGAATTAAATAATGGTTTAATTCATAAATGGTGGATGAGATAAAAGACAATAAATAATTGTTTTAATTATTTACTTGGTGAGATGGAAAATGGGATAAATAAATAAGTTAATTTGATCCAAGGATAAATGATAATGTTATGGAGGAAATAAAGATTGATTAGTGACGTGTTTAAATAAATAGACGTAATTTATTTATTTAAATAATCATGGAGGAAATAAGGATTGATTAGTGACATATTTAAATAAATAGATGTAATTTATTTATTTAAATAATCATGGAGGAAATGGACCTGATTAGATAATTGAATTATGTGAGGGAGAAGCGTGGTCATCATAGAAAAATATGGTTTACAAGTTGAAGCCATTTTTATGTGTCTACATTTTTCCCCTCTTTGTCATAATGTCACTTGTCACATTGTAACAAAGAAAATAAGTCAAATCCATGCCCCAGTGAAGATATAGAGTATCAATGCCCCCTTGGGAAATTTTTCAAATTTTGGGTCGGCGGCAAGAATATTTGGAAAGGGTCCTGAATAGTCAATTTGATGACAAGAAAAATGATGGTGCATTCGGTTTTGGATTTTGACATGTTTAAAGTGGTCAACGGGATAGTCAAAGTTGGTCAAATGAGCATACAGTACTAACCTAGTTGACTTATGTCATTTTCACTTCTATAAATAGGTTGACAAAGGGGTAAAAGTCAATTCATTCTTACTCTTCACTTTGTAAATTTTGAGAAATCAGAGCAAAAAGCAGTGCAGCGAGGATGGTGATTCTAGTGACAAAGCACTGCAGTGAGATCGTCTAGACTTTTAGACAACCAGAGGGCTTAGAGCTGGCAGTTTGTACCCCTATCCTCCTTTGTAATTTTTTCGTTTTGCATGCCAAATTTAGCTTTATAGAGAAAATAAAAAATGCACCATGACGCATATATATTTGCGTTCAATGTATTCGCCTTCGCCACATTTGATGTGTCGTGACACAAATGACATGCTAAATTAGGGGGACCCTAGTTTTTGTGCTGTATTTGCCAAAAATTGTGACACATTCGCATTTTCAAGTCAGATTTGAATGTTTGAATGCCGCAATCGTCAAGTTGCAATGTAATTGTTGAATTGCACAATGCATTTGAGTGGAATGATGCAAGTGTCAAATATTGTGAAACATTCGTTCTGATGCAATGCATTTGTGAGACCAAGTGACACAATTGTCATTTTGTGATGCATTTGACATACAAAATGATGCATTCGATGTTTTGAGACATAATTGCCTCAGTGCAACACATTTGACTTTGAATTTGACTATGGTTGACTTTGATGTTTGTAAAAAAATTACTACTTTTGAGGATACTGACAATTGGCCAAAGGTACTGACACGTTGTTTGGTTTGGGCAGAGACAGCTTGCCCCGATATACACATGAGAGAGCAGGCCAATAATATTTCAGTTTGCTGGCTAGCTGACTCTGAGGGAGCGATGACGACTGATGTGGCTAGGTCTATTCTATGTTGCCTATATGCGTATCACTAGGGAAAATAGGGGATTGATGATTGCATTGTGCAAGTGGTGGCATTCCAAGACCTATTCCTTCCACTTGCTGACAGGTGAGGATACTATCATGCTTGAGGACATCTACCGCATCCTATGAGTGCCCATCGGAGGAGAGTAAATCATCTACGACCCTCATCATGGTGAGTAGACATTCTGAGCGTACTACCAAGATGAGGGTGCTTGGAATTATATTGCTATATTTCACCCATCGATTGAGAGACCACAGTTGGTAGAGGGGATGCCCTATGTCTACTACTATGCGGGTGCCCTACAACAAACACGGATGGGTGAGACAGGTTGGAGGCAGCATCAAATTGACATGATGGTGTCCTCTATCTGGAGGCCATACAGAGATTGTCAATAGTGGGATGATGAGGTGGACCATCTCAGCCTGTGCCGAGAGTATTGGTATTTGATTGGCAGGACTATGCATACTTCATTGATTATTGAGATGTATTTTCCGCAGCGTGTCCTTAGGCAGTTCGGAGAGTAGTAGGGTGTACCTGTAGGGACAACTAAGTACACACGGTCTTCAAAAGAGAATGCTTGTGGACTAGCCATTCTAGTATCCTTCGCTGAGTAGTAGATTGATGGGATAGGAGCCCAGCCATGGGGATGGAGGGGTGGGATAGCCGATCCTGGGATCACAACGTACTATGATTTGTGGTGGCATGCACATAGACCAGTGCCTTTGACAAATCCCGATGGGCTAGTGCCTATAGACAGATGGTCAGTGATACCTCGTGTGTCGAGGGCTAGGTAGGAAGGCAGGGGCAATGACAGGGGCAGAGGCTAGGAGAGGGATGGAAGCAAGGATGGAGGTAGGGCTAGAGGCAAGGGGAGAGATGGAGGTTGACACAGAGGCAGGGATGGAGATAGAGATAGGGGTGGAGATGATAGAGATGACAGAGATGATGGAGGAGAGATGGTCAGAGATAGGGCTGGAGGGTATGAAAACGTGTGGCAAGAGCAGCATTAGATGCTATTCCTGAGGTGGCTGAGGAGGGGGAGAGAGAGGAGCAGCCCAAATAAGAGGGAGAGGGTGAAGAGAGATGGGAGGAGGAGGAGAGAGGAGGATGTGGAGGTGGCAGAGGCTGAAGAGGAGGATGTGGGGGTGGCAGAGGCTAGAGGGGAGGATGTGGAGGTGGTGGAGTCTAGAGGAGAGGATGTGGAGGTAGCAAAGGCCGAAAAGGAGGATGTGGAGGTGGTGGAGGCTAGAGAGGATGATGTGGGAGAGGATGATGATGACGATGATGATGATGCTATGCATAAGGCTGAGAGACTCCTCTGATGGTAGATGATGGAGGATGAGGAGGAGACACCTTCAAGTTCGGTGTTGCCCCCTGATGCCACAACATACCAGCGATTGGCCGATCTTTAGAGGAGACTGGATGAGAGTACCGTATAGGTCCAATCACTATAGTCAGCACTAGAGGTGGCTCAGGTAGAGTGGGATCAGGCAATGATCTGTTAGGAAGACTCATCTCAGTGGTGCATCGAGTTTTCCACATTATGTATAGTGCCCTCAGGGGATATGGCTCATGAGCTAGCCAGGGTGAGCATGAGGTTGGGTCAATACAAGACTCTATATGAGTAGGTGGTGCCTCTTGAGCGATGAGATCCTACATTGTTCCTGTCATGGACGAGGATAGGTAGTGGCCATCGATCCAAGAGTGGGAGTAGTAGTATGAGCCACACGAGTGCAGGAGGGTCTAGCTCGACATGGCACACATCAGGGAACAGGTCCCACCATTCACACAGGCACGCCTCGGGTCACCACTTGAGCCACAGTCATGGGTCTACTAGTTCAGTACAGAGGTCAGGATAGGGGCAACCACCAGTGACAAATCCATCTACCTCTCAGAGTCAGGGTGTTGTGACGTCACATATGCCACTAGTGCCAGTTCCATTGGTTGCTCAGGCAAAGGTTCCTATAGGTCCACCCCTCGCTTCAGTGCCAGTTACAGGGTTTCCACTGACATACTCTTCACCATGAGGGGATGATGAGAGTCTAGCCTAGGGGAATTTTTATTATTATGACACATTCATGTATATATGATTGAGCCTACGAGCTCCATTTTTGGGATATCTCTTGACTTTATCCTATGACATTGTACATTTTTGAGATGATATTATATGATGATGTAGTTTTGATGTGGCCTATATATGTGTTATGTGATGCTCTTTGATTTATGCATTACGATATGTATGATGTATGATGCTGACTTATGATGTATATTTGTGTCCTATGATGCTTACTCATGATATGATGCAATGATGATGCCATGCTTATTTATATGTTATGTTGATTTTTTGATGCCGGTGATAATGATATGCATAATGCATTTATTTAAATGGATGTCTTGCAAATGTGAACGTAATATGCAATGAAATTTTATATGATTTAATGTTATGGATAATGTATGTATGAACCTAATGAAATGCTTATATGATCATGTATGCACTCATATTTTTGTATGTCTTAGGATATCACCGTGAGATGGATGAGAGAAGATAACCAGACTGTTGAGAGAAGATGACCCAACCAAAGGAGATGCATGTTATTTCCTAGACTAAATCCTTCAAAACTTTACCATAGGACTTAATTATTTATTGATCTTAATCATCATTGGACAGACTATTGTGATGACCAACAAACACCATGATATGATGTAGATCAAGGTGTGCAAGGTCATATCATCACCTAAGACAAGAAGTCACAGAAAAGGATGATCATGACTCATACCAAGAGTGCAATTGCCCCAATCTTTTTTTCATGCGCAACCATAAGCAGAAAAAGACAAGAAGGACAAATCTTGAAATGTCATTGCTTCTCTAAATCATGTTTCTGGGACATCCTTGAGAAACTAGCAAGATGATTGTCAAAATACAAAATAAAGCCATCATCATGATACGTCGCTATTTTTCTAAATCCCTAAATTAGGATCTCGCTGAGAAACTAGTAATCATACGTGTCAAAATCAAGAAAAAAACATCACGATACATCGTTGCTTCTCTAAATCCTGTTGTTGGGATCTCGTTGAAAACTAGTAACATGTTAAAAAGCCAAAAGACAAGATAAGATAATCATGATATGTCGCTGCTTTTCTAAACCCTATTGGCAAGATCTCATTGAAAAGCGAGTACCATAATGAAAGCCAAAAGACAAGTGCCAAGTGTTTTCCAAGTGTGTCTGAATACCCATTGTTTTGATATGAATATGTCAGGTTTTTATGATGATGAAATGTCGGGGTGCCAAAGTCTTGATGGTGCCAAGATGACGAAATGTCGAAGATTGCCAAATTTAGGAAGGATACATCCTGCATAATGCTAATGTCGAGAGGATTGATCCTTAAAAGTCAGAAGGACCCTTCAAAATTCCAAATGACAGATGACGATGCCTAGGAAGGAATCATCCTAAGATGCAAGCGACCGAGATTGTTCTTCAAAAGGACACATCTGAAGACAGTGATGATGTCGAGGAAGGACACATCCTAAGGCATAAATGAAAGAGTTTGTTCTTTAGAATGACACATCTGAAGACAGTGACGATGCCTAGGAAGGAAACATCCTAAGGCATGAATGACAAAAATTATCTTTCAGAAGGACACATCTAAAAGTGAACCAAGAGTTGACAGTTCGACTAGTTATGATAATGTGACTTGTTTTTACCAAGTTTGACTGAAGTTTGGCTGAGTTTGACTTGTGTTGACTATATGTCAATTTTTTCATGATAATATGATTGACACGTTTGAATAAAATATTTCCATACCTTGTTTTAAGATTTTTCCTATTTGGCAAATGATTTGTCTTGACTTGAAGATTGATGATGTGTGTGCGAGTGTAGTGTTATGGGCCCTAATGGTCTGACCTAGTGTAGCCTTGGGGGCTCATCGACAAATGGCATTGCCTACATCATGCACTCAGAGACCTCGTAGTTCGACACAACCAATGACTTTATCTTGATGACCCAGGATTGAATCACAATTTTATTTTGATAAACCTAAAAGGACTAACTGAATGTCTCAAGGACTCAATAAAGTGAGTCTTGCCTACGTAGAAAATGTGTAGAGACCACATAGTTCGACAATGACATGGGTTGACTAATATGACTAACTTTGACTCCATTTTTAAGATTTTGACATTGATTTAGATATTTTTTTTTGTTTTTGACATGTTTTCATTTCCTTTGATTTCTTCAGGACATTTTTTGATTTTGAGGCTTTTCTACAGGACATTTTGCAATTTTTTTGGTCTTTCTTTCAAGACTTTTTTAGATGTTTTTGTCTTTTTTCAAGACATTTTGAGATGTTTTTGTCTTTTTTTAGGACCTTTTGAGATGTTTTTTGTCTTTTTTAAGGACTTTTATAGATGTTTTTGTCTTTTTTAGGACTTTTTTAGATGTTTTTGTCTTTTTTCAAGACTTTTTGAGATGTTTTAATTATGTGTGACATCCACTACAGTTAGATGATAAAATTTGTTGCCCCCTAGTCAGATCCAAGACTTAGCTGATTTTAAGGGTCATGAAAGAGATTTTGTCGATGTACTAGATGGATAGTCATCAGGACTTGATGTCAACCATTTATCAACCATGAAAGGAAGAGGATAATGTGATAGTGATGGAAAACGTATTTTATCCTAGGCCATATTAGACAAAGTGACAGTAGATGGAAAAGCAATGATTGATTATGCATGGCGCCTGTTTGCTAGGTTTTCACCATCATACTTATCCAAAGTTCCTGTTTGCCAGGTTTTCACCATTGGACAAATCATTTTTCTTTACTATTTTCATCAATTTTCAATTTTTTTTGTATTTTACAGTTTTCAACTCGATCTCCTAATCTATGCATAGAATTTTTGGAGATGTAGACTTTTAATAGGCTCTATCAGTTGTTCTCCATCTGGAGTAGCCAATTGATACACTCCAAAACCAAAATATGATATGATAACATAAGGACCCAACCATTTTGGCTCAAGGTTTCCCAGCTTTTCTCTATCAGCTTGGTTTTTAGGGTTATGTATGAGAACGAAGTCACCAATGTCAAATTTCTTGACCATAACCTTCTTGTTGTAACTGTGGCAGAGATGGTTCTAATACGCTTGTAGATGGTTCAAGGAATTTTTCCTTCTTTCCTCTAACATTTCTAGCTCTTCCAAGCATGACTATCTATATTCTTCATCATCGGTTAGACCCTTCAGGGAGACTCGTAAAGAAGGAATTTCAACCTCAATGGGCAAGATAGCCTCAACCCCAAAGACCAGGGAAAATGGAGTAGCTCTTGTAGGTGTACGAATGCTTGTGTGGTAAGTCCACAGAGCAGGGTTGAGTTGGATATGCCAGTCATGACCAGTGTCATTGACAGTCTTTTTGAGGATTTTGACAATGGTTTTCTTTGACACCTCAGCTTGACCATTTCCTTGTGGGTATTATGGAGATGAAAAATGATGTTGGATATGAATCACTCACATAACTCTCAAACGTCTTGGTTTTTAAATGGATGTTCATTGTCATTGATGATGGATTATGGAAGGCTATACCAACAAATGATGTAGTTAAGGATGAACTTGGATATTTTCTTGTCAATTATGTATGTCAGAGGGATGGCTTCGATCCACTTTGTAAAATACTTAGTGGAGGTGATGATGAATTTATGGCCATTGGATGAGGTCAGGTGAACTTTACCCATGAGGTTGAGTCCCCATTGAGTGAAAGGCCAAGGAGAAGTGATTGGCCAAAGTTCCTGTGCTAGAGCATGGATCAAATCACTGTGAATCTAACATTTACGACAAGTCCTGGCATATTCTATTGCATCCTTTTCAACGTTTGGCCAATGGCACCCAAGTCTCGTTACTTTCTTGGATAGAGTAGGACCACTCGAATGAGACTCACATATATCAGCATGTACTTCACGTAAGGTTATGCATGCTTCATTGGTGTCGAGACATATAAGGAGGGTGTCATCAAAGCTATGACAGTAAAGGGTGTCACTAATGATGGCATACCTCACAGCTTTTTGGATAAAAGACTTCCTTTGGTTAATGGATAGGTTCAGTGGAAGGGTTTGAGACTTAAGGTAGTCATAAATATCCTGGTACCAGGGAGAGTCGGGACCAACAAGTTCAAAAACCATCTAAAACTCTGGAATGTCATAGGTGGGGACCAACAATTGTTCTATGAGGAATTCTAGCTAAGGCGTGTTGCTTGGTATGTCGAGTAGGGAGCCTATTGTAATCATTGCATCTGTTACCTTGTTCTACGTTCTCAGAATTTGTTCAAAAGTTACCATATGAAAGTACATTTGGAAACTATCCACCATCCATTTGTAGGGCATCAACTTCTCATCTTTTGTGTCATAGTCATCATTAACCTGGTTGATGAGGAGTTGAGAATCCTCGTAGACATGTAGTGCTATGATTTTCCATTTTATTGCCATTCTTAGTCCTGTAACTAGTGCCTTATATTCTGCCACATTGTTGGTGCATGGGAAGGCAATGTAGGAAGACTTAGGAATGGAATTTCCTTGAGGGGTGATGAATAGGATTCCTACTCCCAAGCCATGATTTGTGTGTGATTTATCAAAATAGAGTCGCCAAGGTGCCTTTGGTTCTGTATGGAATATAGACTCATCTGGGAAATCCTCCACTAACAGGTGATCACTTTGTAAGGATGCGTCTGCTAGCTGGTCCACTATGACTTGTCCTTTTATTTCCTTGAATTTTTATAGATCAACCTCAATGCCTCTTCAAGAAACTATGTATCCTAATATTTTACCCGATGTGATACTGAAGACACATTTCTTAGGATTTAGCCAGACTTTGTATTCTTCTAGTCTCTTGAAAATTGTGTCTAAAACCTTGAGATGATCTTTCCTGGTTACTTATTTAGCCAATAGGTCATCTACATAATCTTCCATTATTTTATGCATCATGTCATGGAAGATTGTGGTCATATCCCTTTGATATGTGGTGCCTGCATTTTTGAGACCGAATAGCATGACATTCCAACAGTATGTACCCCATGGGCAAGTAAATGTAATTTTGTGATGATCTTCAGGGCCAATGTGAATCTGATTATAGCCAGAGAAACCATCCATAAAGGACAACATGTCATATCCTGCTGTGAGGTCAACTATGATATCAATATTCGGTAAAGCTAAGTCATCTTTTGGGCATGCTTTATTTAGGTCTAAAATCTGTAGAAACACGAATTAGTCCATTTGGCTTTGTTACAGGCACCAAGTTGTATATCCATTCAGCATAGTCAATAGACCATATGAACCAAGCATCTAGCAGTTTCTTTAACTTGGCCTTGACCAATAGAGCCACTTGAGGGTGCATTTTGCATAGCTTCTGTTTGACTAGTTTGTCATTAGGAAATAATGCTAAATGGTGTAAAAATAGTTCTAGATCTAGTCCAGGCATATTGACATAGGACCATGCAAAGTTGATTTTACGTTTTGCAAAGAACTTATGAAATTCTAATCTCTTCTTCAGTCAATGAAGTAGCAAAAAGGACCATTTTAGGATCTTTTGCAGTGGCTATATTGTCTTCTATAGTGTCTTCGATAAGCATAGCTAATTTCTCTTGTTGCACAGGAAGAAAGTCGAGTCCTCCATCTTTAGGCACCCCGAAGAGGTTTTCACCCACAGATACGTCCCTTTTTTTACCATTTTTGTCATCAAAAGGTGCCTTTTAGTTTTCACCTAGAGATGTTTCATTTTTTATTTTATTTTTATTTTTACTTTTGCGACTGGAGGACAGAGTAGTCTCGCCGAAGTATGTTGTGCAATCTAAATCGATTGAAAATATTGACTTATGATCACCCCTGGGTATGCCCTCATGTAATCCCATAAATTATGCAATTGCCTCATCATTCTGAAATGTATCCAGGACTGGTGGGCCTTGTTGGTCCCAATCGACTAACTGAGGATAAACTAGGGAAATGCCATCATCATTGTTGGTGAACTGAGGGGAGGATGCATAAAGCATGCAGAAATATTCAGTGATGTTGTAAAGGAGATTATCATCATCCAACTCGACATCAGACTCTATCCAATATTCCCCTTCACTAGTCTCATATTCATTGGAAAAATAAGGGTTGAAGGACTTAGAGTCCTGAGTGTTAGTATCGTCTCATACTTCAGATGGATTGGACTGGAGGGATTCAAATGGTGGGTCTTGTATGTCATGGGGAGTGGTAATGGGACTTTGACTATTTGGTGCCTGTTCAATTTTAAATGTTTTCCAAAATCTTTGTTTAGAGGTTCGTTCCCCTGCTTTGACAAACAAATCATCAAGGCAACAATCACTTAAGGATCATTCTAAGCCAAATTCCCACTCTTGGGAGTCAGTTTTGGTGAGAGTTTCCTTAGTGGTATTGACACTTTTCGAAGCATGTACTCGCTCACTTGAAAGTCCAATGGTACGTCAATCATCATTATCAGGCGATCCAAACCTTAATCCAAGATACTTTGGAATTTGGAAAGGTTCAATGGGTTCTCTTCATCCAGCTTTTTTTTTTCTACGCCACTAGTACCGTTGTAGCCTTTAGCCTTCATTATGTCATAACCCTTGCCATTTTTTTAATTGGTAATGGGGGTAGTGCAAAAGTATCTTTATAGATCCATCCTATTATATCAGCAAGGTCCTCGTTACTCATATCTCCCCATTTGATAAAAAATGTTTCTGGTGGAACCTTGAAAGTTTCCTTGAGTTCCATTCTAAAACATGGCTGACCATATATCTTTGGAGGCTTGGGTATTGTTGTTATGTTGTATGTTGTATGTATTTTGAACACCCCACTGCCAAGGTCCTAGATCTTGATACTGGATTTAGCCTTAGGGTTTGCGGGAGGTGGTGATGTAGTAGAAGATGTGGGTTGAGTGGATGTGGAAGATGATATGAGTGTGGATGGGTCAATGTATTTGGATGACGAGGAGCTAGGTGCTTATTGGTTAATAGGTACTTGGTTTTAAAAAATACCCCTTAGTTTGGTACAATATTGAAAAGGGTTGGGGTCTCCATATATGGTTATTTCCATGCCATCAAATGGAAACATTAGGCATTGGTGATATGTGGATGGAACAAATTTTAAAGCATGAATCCATGGATAGCTAAGCAAGATGTTATATGGTAGTTATAAATCTAGGACTTGGCAGGTTGTTTCCACAATGACTGGTCCCACTCTGATGGGGAGAGATATAATGCCACGTGAAGAGAATTCATCATCATCATATGCTTTGATCACTATACTCTTTGTCAGGTCTACACATGCATCAGAGAATCCTAGAGCCTTAACCAATTTGAGGGAGCATATGTTCAATCCTACTCCACCATCTACTAAAACCCATCTAACTTTATGCTTATGGACAAAATTTTCTATGTGTAATGCATCATTGTGGTTGATATTGGGCGATGAGTAGTCTTGATCTGAGAAGGTGACATGGTGAGGCGTGGTGAGGTATCCCAGCATGTTCTCAAACTGATTGAAATCAATGTGCTTGGGGACTGATGACTCTTGTAGGGTTTTATCTAGTATATCCTTGTGTGTGGGAGCAATACGAAGTAGCTCAAGTATAGAGATTTGCATGGGAGTTTTTCCCAGCTGGTCGATAAGGTTGAACTGACTTTTTAGTTGCCATTGCTTTGTCAATGGCATTTTGATAAGATCTTGTATTAAGTTTTTCAATTGTCGACAGTTAGAGGTTGTATGTCCTTTTGCTTGATGATACTCACAAAATGTATAATCGTTCCACCATGCTGGTTTGCATTGTCCTAGGTCATATGGTTTTGGTTCTTGAAGTGTGATGACCTCATTCTGGAGGCATTTCTTGAGGACTTCTTCAATGGGTTCACCCAAAGAAGTGTATGTGCGACCCCTAGGAAATTGTCTTATCTGACAGTATTGTCCCTGATTATTCTGATTGTTCTGGTTGTTTGAAGGGACATTTGTAGGGGTTTTCAATGTTGTTGTTGGTTTGTTTTGTTGTTGAACCCCTTTTAAGTCTAGTACAGGACCCATAATGTTTGCAGTCTTGGCATTAACAACATCGTCATTTGTAACGTGTTTATTTTTTACCCAGTATTTATTCTTGTCGGTAGGAGGATTTGCATTTGCATTTTTGGGACCGTATCTTAGTTCTCCCTTTGCGATCAAGGCTTTCTCAATCTGGAACCCTTTTTCAACTAAGTGCATGAAATTTGTGCAACAATGTACTTGCAATGCATATCTTAGGGGCCCCATAAGTGTTTGCACAAACATGTCAACCTTTTCCCTTTTGGGTATGTCAATATGACACCGACTAGCTAAACTTCTCCATTTTTGAAAGAATGGGATGAATGTCTCACCAACATCCTCCTGTGTGAGATTGTACAAGCTAGTGATAGAGGTTTCCATGTCAATGTTCTATGCATAATTTTTTATGAACTTTTGTTTTAACTCATCCCACGTTTGGATATCTTTTTGAGTGGAGAACCACTCGAGGGTAGGACCTACGAGACTTTTGGAAAAGAGTCTCATCAAATACATTTGTTCATAGGTGAAATCCATACAATTGGTTGCAAATTTGCAAACATGTTTGATGGGTTTTTTCTTGCCTTTGTATTTTGTGAGATTGGGTGAAACATATCCCAGAGGAAATGGAGACATGTATAGGTTTATGTCAAATGGGTATAAGTTTAGATCGTATTAAACTTTTGATTTCTTTCCCGATATTTGTATATTTTGGACAGTTTTCTCTAGACCCATCAATCTTGTTTGTAAGGGATCCATAAAAGGGTTATTTGTGGTTCCGTACATTGGATTGCTTGGTAAACCATAGGTCCCCATTTTTTGTTTGTGAATATTGGAATATTGTGGAGGGATGGACTGTTGTGACATGTATGATGTGTTCGGGTTGGCATGTTGTTGGTGTTGAAGGATTGGATTG
The DNA here is from genome assembly GCA_007258455.2 of Sequoia sempervirens. NCBI lineage: Eukaryota > Viridiplantae > Streptophyta > Pinopsida > Cupressales > Cupressaceae > Sequoia > Sequoia sempervirens. Next base: position 20,676 of record VDFB02091961.1, on the reverse strand, counting down.
GGTGTATGTTGATGGGTATGAATCTGAGATGAGTAGATTGGGATGTGTATCCCAACCCTTTGTGTTGTTACTTGGGGAATATGGTGAACCTGAACATTGTGATGTACTAATGATGTCATATGTTGTGTCATTTGGCCACCTTGTCCAAATTGTTGAGGTTGTCCAAGGGGATTGTTCATAGTTGATCCTTGGGAGGTGATTACATGTGACTATGTTGTTGTGTTAGCATTTTGTTGTTGTCTAATGGATGTGGCGTTTATTGTGTTGGAGTTGTTTGGAATGTTGGAGGTAGCATGCAACATTGTCGTAGTGTCAAAGAAAGTATTGCTCGTAGCGTTTGAATTTTGACCACTATTTGTCATGTTGTGTGCATTGTGGACATTAGGGTCAGGAAATGTTGATCTCAACGTGTTAATGTTGAATCCTTGAGGTAAATTAGCTCCTTGACTTAGGAGTATGCCTAAGTATCTATCTTTGTCGTATAGGACCATTTGTTCTACAAATTGAGAGGCTTTTGGATCTTGTACCGCTACCTCTAGGTTTTCTTTAAGTATTTGACCATGCTCATCCTTACGTAAGAATGGTTCAAATAGACTATTTGATGAGGATGGTATTGTTGTGAGAATTTGATTGTTTGTATTGCTGAATAGATCGTCAAAAGTCCAATTGGGGTCATACGTGGGGTTGTTGGCAATGGAAGCAGGGTCTTGTCTAAAGTTTTCCATTTGCCGTTTCAATTTTTGGAGTCTAGTCTCCACCATAAAATGAGATTGCTCAAAGGAAAATGACAACTAAGGAGTGCACTATGCAAGGCCTAAGTTTAAAAATGACGACTAGGATGAACAATTTTTTTTTTTGGATTTTTGGGAATAAAATATGCAATGTTTAAACTTATAATGCAACTTAAGACAAGGATACCTAAGCACTTCTAAGCTCAGCCTTTGTTTTCGATTTTGGTTACTAAAGGACTTTGCTGAAAAGGACAAGGACAAGGCCAAAATGACTAGTGAGTTTTCCTAACTAGACTATTGAGTTGGAAAAGTCTCACAAAAAGGACAATGACTAAAAAAGGGATTTGACGATAAAGTCTAAGAGAACCTAGTTTTGAAAGAAATGACGTTGCTAATTGTGTTGAGATTTGCCTAATCCAAAGTATGTAAGATGGAACACCTAGGGAAAAACTAATACCTAATGTATGCAACTAAAAAAAGAAGGATGTAAGCTATGGTCAAGAATGTAAACTAATGGTCAAAAATTTGAGCAATTTCAAAATTGGTTTCTGACAAAATCTCCTTAGAACCAATGTTTGAAAAATGATTGACAAGGTGCAGACTTTAGATTTGACTTTGTATGAATATTTTATATGTGACAGGAAAATGCATCATTCGAGGTAGCGAATGCGTCTCAATTTGGCGAATGCGTCATAGTTTGAGAAAATGTAGCTCGGGGACTGAAAAATGCGACTTGGTTTGGAAGATGCTACACTGTGAGGTTTAGTTGCATCATGATGCCTACAGATGCAGTGTTTTAAATGTTGAATGTGGTTTAACAAAGCATTTGCATTTTAGAAGAACGATTGTAGTTTGACATATGCGTCACAATTTGTAATAATTGAGTTTCTTGTCATTTTGATGGAAGATTTGATTTGTCTAATGGTAAATGTTTTGTCTACAATTGTGAATAAGGTGGATAATGTTTTAGAAATTTAGAAAGCACTTGGCAAGCACAGTGTTTTGGGTGTAAGCACACATAAAAAAGTACAATCCTAAAAGGCCAATAAGCCAAGGGTTTGTATACTTGGTATAGCCCACCGATATACCCCTAATTGGTGATAAACACCTTTCCTTTTCAAGAGAGGATAGCTTAGAATTATGGTGGCATTGGCTCCCCTCCATGGCTCATTAACGTCATTTGAGCACACCAAATTTGAATTCTTGGGTAGTGACTTCCCAAGAACTTCTATCTCTTCTCAATTGGATTAGTAGTGAGTGTCTTCGGGAATGATACTGTACACTGCACTATACTAAGCAATGGCCAAAGAACTGTTGGACACTAATACAAAAGGTGTTTAATTCGGCCATTTTGTTCGTAGGGCATGATCCATGCAATGAGAGTCCCCTTTCAGATCCATCTCATTGGAACCATATGCATGATTCTTGGCCTTTCCCTAAGAATCCACTTTTATATACCAGCTGGAAGTCCCTCAGGTTCAGGGTGCTACCAGTCTGAGTCGTCTTGGGGTGAGTACTTTTTCCCACCAGAATAGGCCAAAGTTCTATAGTTAATAACCATTTCTCTTACACCTAGGATTGCTCAAAAGTACAATGGGAGAGGATACTTTGATTACTAAGTCGTAAGGGTAATGACATATAAAAACGGGTCTAGTTTTTTTATCACCGAGTTTTTACAAGGTGAGAGCATACTCGCCTACCATTTTACAAACACAATCAGACATAGCAGAAACACAAGTTATTTTTAATTACACCAAAAGGAAATGTGTATTATACTAAGAAAAAGAGAGGAACATTGGTTTGATGTTTAGTCTTTGACGTTCGAACCTGCAAGAGCACACATTAGTAGTTTGAACATTTACCTTTGACCTATGAAAAGTAACCGCCAAATGCTACAAATCCTGATTAGTAACAAAAAACCTATGCTAGGAAGAATGCAAAAAATAACTAGAATAATAGTGACACTAAAAATAATGAAAACTTGAATAGAAATCACCAGAAAACATTACCAATCAAATGCGTCATGACAGAGTGAATACATCACTCTGTCTGTTGAATGTGGCTTGATATCACAAATGCATCACTCTATTTGTCAAATGTATCATGAAAGATCAATTGTGGTGTTTGGGTGTTCAAATGTGTCGCGATGCATTCAATGCATCACGAAAAAAATCAACTACGTCGTTCTGCACCTGTACCTTTAAAAAACAAAAAAAAATGCAAAACTGTATGAAAAAAAAGAAAACAAAGTCGGATTCACGTCAAGTTTAGTCTTTGATGTTCGAACCAGTCAAATGCGTTATGATAGAGCGAATGTGTCACTCTATCTATTGACTACAACTCGATATCGCAAATGAGTCACTCTATCTGTCAAATGCATCACGATAGATCGATTGCAGTGTTTGGGTGTTCGAATGCATCGTGACACATCAGATACGTCACAATTTTAAAAAAATTCAACTGCATCATTGCATACCTATACCTGCAAAAACAACATAAAACACACAAAATCGTATGGAAAAATAATAGAAAACAGAGTTGGATTCACGTCAGGTTCACCAAATGTATCTAAGGGTTAAATTTGGGATTGAGGATTAGCAATGAATAGATCAATAATATAAACCCAAAGAAGCTATGAAGCATAAAGAAAGAAAATAATAATTAAACAATTATACTAGATATTCGTGAAGCTTCCATGAATCACCTCCATCGCACCTTCTAGTTTGCAGTGTATGATTGATGCCCTCAGATCGAGTGTGTAAGGAATTTGACTATGCCATTATCCTATGCCAATTTATAAGGATTTAAGTAGAATTATGCCTATGCCTATGAAAATGACAAATGACTAAATGATAAATGACTAGAATGCCCCTCATAGATCCAAGAGTCCCAAGAGTTCTTTCATTATGAACAAGATTGACATTTTATAGAAAACACAATTTTGAATGGATGGACAAGATTGAATTATGACAAAAACCTAAAATCAGAGGCCATGATTAAATATGACCATCCCTAATTAGGGTTAGGGAAAAATCCTTAAATGAATGATCAAGATGCCATCTGAGAAAATCATATCAGTGGTGGAGAAATGATGAGATAATTAATTTTAAAAATAAATATTTTCAAAATTAAGAAGATAAGGTAGCCCACCTTGTGAGATTTTAAAAAATCAAAAAGATAAAAGGTGGAATGTCCACTTATGAAGTACATAATGGTTTAATTCATAAATGGGGATGAGACAAAAGACAATAAATAATTGTTTTAATTATTCATTTGGTGGGATGGAGAGTGGGATAAATAAATAAGTTAGTGGGAATAATATAAATTATTTAATTCATGGTGGAATGTTCACTTATGAATTAAATAATGGTTTAATTCATAAATGGGGGATGAGATAAAAGACAATAAATAATTATTTTAATTATTTACTTGGTGAGATGGAAAATGGGATAAATAGACAAGTTTATTTGATCCAAGGATAAATGATAATGTTATGGAGGAAATAAAGATTTATTAGTGACGTGTTTAAATAAATAGACATAATTTATTTATTTAAATAATCATGGAGAAAATAATGATTGATTACTGACGTATTTAAATAAATAGACGTAATTTATTTATTTAAATAATCATGAAGGAAATGGACTTGATTAGATAATTGAATTATGTGAGGGAGAGGCGTGGTCGTCATAGAAAAATATGGTTTACAAGTTAAGGCCATTTTTATGTGTCTACACTACCAATGAATGCAAAAATGATGGAATGAGAAAATGTACATAGAGGACCCCTTGGTTATATAGTAAAGGTGAGAACATAGAAGGGCATAAGATTATGAAAAGTATCGTAATCTTATGACATGAGACAACTATGAAAATATATCACTCCACCTAAAGTGGAGAAGTGATAATGTAATAATCACCACAAAAGGTGGAGAGATAATCACATGATGTGTCCACAAAAGGTGGAAGTGATAAAGTAATGACATGTCAAGTCCACCAAAAGTGGAAAATCTCCAACAACCTGCTATGTGGTCCCTAAGTAAACATAACTAGGGTGTAATAATGACGTAGGAGAAGGTACAACACATTTAATTACACCAAAAGCTTCAAATTTTTCTTTTAGAAAAGTAAGACATGTCATTTTAGAATAATCATCAATTAATAACATCAAATACCTATCACCTTAAAAATTTCTTACTCTTGTAGGACCAAAAAGACCTATATGCACTAATTCCAATAGTCTGATAATATATTATTCTTTTCCCTTGAAGCTTCTCCTTATTTTCTTTCTAACTTGACATTCCTTATATACAACACTGATAGGATTTGTAATCTTTAGAAAATCTCCTACATCTTGAACTAAACTTATTCTTACTAGGTTATTAAAATTGATGTGGAATGTCCTCTTGTTGAAAGTCCAACTTTCATTAATTTGTCATAAAGCAACAACCATCAACATCCTTAAGTTGATAAACATTTCCATCTATTTTTTTCTATGACCAATCATAGTTCTAGAGCCTTTTCTAATGTCACATCCATCATCCTGGACCATAAGATTCTATCTTTTCCTATACATTTGTCCAAAACACAAGAGGTTATGTCTCAAACTCTTAACATAGTAAAAATCATCTCTATTATTCTTGCCATCAAAATTGATTGAACCTTTTCCAAATTGTGTCACCAAAAAGTGTATACTTTTCTTGATTTGGGAATAATTAATGATAAATTGGATTTAATTTCACCTTGGTCTAGTTTTGTGAGGTGTTTAACACATCCACATTAGGTCTTGGAGCCTAGCAAAATGAATAAAATATATGTCTTATAAAGGTGATGTAAAGTGTTGCAAATCACTTTCACATTTTTCTAGACTTTTATTAAGCATTTAAATCTAATGGTCCTTCCCCACCACTTTTGAATTAAATATTATTTTAATTCAAAAGTTAGTTTTTCCCTCTTCTTCTATAATTAAATAATTATTTTAAATTATTTAATTATTCATTACCCTTTTCTTCTATAATTAAATAAATATTATTTATTTAATTATTCCTCACTTTCCCTTCAATATTAAACAACTATTTTTAATTATTTAATATTTTTTCCTTTTCCCCTCTTTTGAATTAAACATTATTTTAATTAAAAAGTTAGTTTTCCCCTCTTCTTCTATAATTGAATAATTATTTTAATTATTTAATTATTCTGTATCATTTTCTCTCTTTATTTAAGTAAATGCTATATTTATTTAATTATTTATCATTTCTTTATCCATACGATTTAAATAATTATTTTTAATTGCACAATTATTTCTTTTCACCTTTCTTTTTAAATAGTAGTGTCTTTGTTTCTTTCTTCTCATCAATACCTAAATTAAATAATTTTATTCAATGTTTTCTCCAACAATCTCTTTTTCTTATTGCAGGCCTCTTCCACAACTTTTTTTTATCTGTATTGAACATGTAGGATCATCATGGAAAAAAATAAGCCCTTAAGTGGCAAAATTTGAAAAATCAGAGTTGGTAAGTTGACATAAAAGTTTGAAAAGTGATCTATATTATCTCAAAATATGTAGGAATAGATACAGCATGGAATTAAATGGAGTTCTAAACTCTGGGGTTTTATTTTAAAAAAGAAAAATATTGTTGAAATTTGAAATTTCAATGCTTAGTAGTATTTAAATTTTAGGAAAAAAATAAGTAGGTGTCTTGTCGACCACCTAACCACAATAAATAATGCTTATTTTTTATAATATTTTAAATATAAGTGGGGACTTGTGTTCCGATGATGCATATTTTTTTGTAATTTTTTCTAGGTAAATAATTAATTATGATTTTTTTATTACAAATTTTAAAAAATATAAAATCTCGTATGTCTGATCACCTTAACTTAGCCAAAACTTCATGAAATTCATTTTTTCTTCTAAATCCTATAGTATGTGAAATATAGAATGTGACACATGTTTCAAATTGAAAAAATGTGATAATGTTTGAGAGTTATAGATATTTTTTATTTAGCCTATTAATTAGGACTTTAGTTGTAATTCTAATAGAAATGAATAATAAATATTTATTAAATACAAAGTAGATCATAATTTACATTGGTGGAAAGCTAAGAATCTCCTTTAAAAACCCTTTTGTTTCATCAGTTTTGGGTAAAAAAAAGTGTCAGCCACATACCCTACACATACCAATCATATCACCACTTTTTGGCCCATCATGATCTTGCGCATACCCTATGTCTTTCTTCTCTCAATTAACCTACACCCTTGATTAAGTTATTTTCTAATTTAATCTTGGCCCTTGATCATAATTCTTATTATTAATTCTCCTCTATAAATGGAGACCTTTCATCCATCCATTATCCAGACAATTCATACAGGCAATTCATTCATCATTCATTCATATCATTGAGTCAAACAAGTAATAACCAAGCATTCAAGAGAAAAAATTTTCATCCATTGTTGTAGCAATTCAAGATCCATCATCATGGAAAGGTATTAATTTCATTATTTCATGTTCATTGTTCATATTATTTCTTCATTTGGTTTAATTACCTAAAAGGGGTTTGACCAAGGCAAAAACCCCTATTCCCTAGCATTCAATATTTCTCTTTCTTTCTTTTTGTGTTTGCATATTTAGGCTTGGAAATCATTGAAGAATAGGTTGAAAACTTGTTGAAGCCAACCTCTTATTTACAAAGCTAAAATATCAATGAAAAATCACTTTGAAGTGCATAGTTTCTATTTTGCATTTATTGTATTTATTTCATCTTTTTGCATATCACATTGTGTTTTCCGGCACTTTACCTTTCTTAAGTTTTGCATCATTAGAGCATTAGTACATCATAATAAGACATAATTATATCCCTCTTTACGTTAATATTTGAGTGTTTACATAGATTTTTAACACTATTCCTTCCCTTTTAGGTGAAAGATCCTAGAAGGGTAAGTGTACAATAGGGTTCCTAAAATATTTGTTTACACACACATCTTAGTAAATGTATCATCACCAAATATAATACATCCTCCATCATATTTTACAATTTTAACAAACTTACTCTTGTCATTGGTCATATGGTTAGATAATCCACTATCAACATGATATAGTAATTCTTGTCCTATCTAGCATGAAAAGAAGATACCAAAGTACCTTCAATCTTATCATTTTTCTTTGGAGGGATTTCCTTCACATATCTCTCAAAGTTAGTGAGTGATCCCATTAGATTAGTTTAAAAATTTTGGGAGATCTATTTTTTGCTGAAATCACATATTTTTAGAAAATATAATGATTTAAGCCTTGAAAAGTTCCATTTAAAGGATTCAAGTTTAAGAGGATTTGATCAAACCACCTTAGGTAAAAACCCATTGGATAGAACCCTGCTAGTTCTAAACCATACCTATAACAGAGTCTCTTTTACACCTATCAAAATGTTGATAAAAAACCACTTTTGATTTACCTTCTAGGGGATCAAATGAATTCATTTAAAATTTATATTTTGTAAGTATGCAGTCCTTATTATAAGATTCCCAAAAAGTATAATTTTAAATAAATTAATTTTATTATTATATTTATTTTTTATTTCTTGTGAATGTAGGGTTTTCACTAAAAATCAAGCTCTCTATTCTACACGTGGAAAAATAGCAGATTATCAATTTTCTTTTTGAAAAATATCAATGCACTAGATATTGAAGTCCTTGATCCAACAAAAAAAAAATCAATACATACAAAAAAAGTTATGTTGTATATAGTTCACCTATATTTGAATTGTAATTAGTTTGACATTAAAACCCGATTACGAAAAATATTCAATAAAACACTATGAAACCAAATGAAAGTGCTAGATATCTTAGTTATAAATCTAAATTCAAAAAATTAGAATTTTATCCATCATGGAAAAAGTTATGTTGTATACGGTGAGCATCACTCCTTAAAAATGGTGTTTATTGAAAAAAACTAGTTTTCAAAGGAGATGGTAAAATAGGTGCAATCTAATTTCAAAAGTTTTGAAAAAAATATATTTAGAATCTATAGACAAAATGTCACAAATCACTAGTTTGCATCATCTTCAAATTCCTCATGATTTAGTTGCTATAGGTGCTCGAAAGTGAAAATTTAGTTGAAAACATTAGTTCAATGTCCAGTTTAGAAAAAACATGTAAACCAGTATTGGGGTATGTGCATGGTCATAGAATAAATAGGCCCTTAAGTGGCAAAAAAAATTCGGAGAAAAATCCAAAAAGTTAGGAAACTTGACATAAAAATTTGAATAAGTTATCTATATTATTTTAAAAATATGAAATAATTTGTAGAAATTGAATGTAGTTTCTAAGCTAAGGTTGTTAAAATAAATAAAATCTATTTGGTAAATTTGAGATTGTCTGATGGTACTTAATTGAAAAAATAAGTAGGTGTCTTTCTGACCACTAACCACAATAAAATGATAATTTTTTAATATAATATTAGATATAAGTAGAGGACTCATGCACCAATGTGATGCATAGTTTTTTGTAATCTTTTTCCAAGTAAATAATTAATTATGAATTTCTTACTATAACTTTTAAAGAAATATAAAAACTCTTATTTCTGACAACCTTAACTTGGTCAAAACTTAATGAAATTCTTTTTTTTTTAAATCCTATAGTATGCAAAACATAGAATGTGATGCATGTTTTGGATTCAAAAAAATACTATTTGAAAGCTATAGATTCTTTTCAATCAGCCTATCAATCAGGACTTTATTTCGTAATTCAAATAGAAAATAAATAATAAATATTTATTAAATTCAAAGTAAAGAATAATTTATATTGGTGGAAAGTTGAGAATCAACTTTATAAAACCTTTTCATTTCATCAATTTTGGGTTAAAAATAGTCGTCAACCACATACCCTAGACATACCCATCATATAGCCACTTTTTAGTGCATCATGATCGTGCACATACCCATTGTGGGATTACCCTAGTAGAAATAGTTTCATCTTTTAAAGCCATGAACAAGTTATCACCATCATCATCATCTCCATAATGAGATTCATCACTAGAAATACTTGCATCTTCTCTAACATAATAGATTTTCTTAATCATCTTACCTTTTTTCCCCTTATTTTTGTTATTCAAAGCTCTATTTGGACATCTTGAAGCATACTGAACTATCTTTGTACAAATGTAACATTTGAACAAAAAATTAACACTATACTTACCAGTACCGTTTTTCATTCTCCTTACAAAGTTAGATTGTACATCATCAAGATCCTCTTTATTTGATTCCTTAATCTCTTTTGATTGGCTAGCATTAAAATCCATCTCAACTTTTTCACCACTATTTGTACCATATTCTCTCATCTCAAAAGTGGTTAAGTAAGAATACAACTAATTGCTAACCTATATTGATTTAGATTTGAAAATTCTTTAATAGTAGAAACTTGATGATTACCATATTTAAGAAGAGTTATAAGTATTTCTTTACCACTTTTGGTTCTTTGAGTTCTCTACCAAGACCTTTGATGGCATTGACAACTTCATCTACCTTCTACATGTAGCTTGTAACATTTTCATCTTTAGACATCCAAAATTTATCAAACACGATCTTCATATTTTACATCTTATCTTCTTTGACCTTATCATATCCTTCATAAGTGATTTCTAACTTTACCCGAATTTCTCTAGTAGTCTTTAGACTCATGACTTTCACTAATTCAGAATTAGTAAGACTACTTAAGAGAGAATTCCTTGCTCTACCATTGGTTTCATAGGACTTGAACTCATCAATATTACTTGGACCATTTGCATGTATAGTGTATCCATCTCTAATTTACTTCAAGACATTAACTCCAAGATAAAATATAAAAACTTCCATTCTCATCTTCCAAAATTCATAGTCTATTCCATCAAATATAGGAATCTCTTTCTTGTGTTGCATCCCAAATCTACCTCAAGTGGCTAATATTTTTTCCAAGGAACCTTTCTCTAATACCAACTATTCAATGCACAAGACAATTAAGAGGGGGGCTAAATGAGTTATACATTAAACCTTCAAAACCCTCATAAATATTTAATTAGCATGAAAAAAAAAACTGAAACTGAAACTACTCAACACCATACAAAAAAGAACATTAGATTTACATGGAAAACCAAATATGGGAAACACCATGGTTAGGATTATCCCACAATATAAAGTAATATCAAAACTAGTTACAAAGGTCTCACTACTGGAGGGTGCACTACCTAGAAGAAAGAAGGGCTCATTGCCATAATAGAAGAGAAGATAAAGAAGAATGTTGCACAAAGAAATCCATCTTGATGCAATAGAGAATTCCAACACAACATCACCAACACCTTCGTAGATTGAATAAAGAATTATAGACACCATCTACTCAATACATCCAATAATCTAACACATGAAAGCTCATACTGCACTTCCCAAATTCATACAGTAACACTTGACAATTTACATCATTTACATCACATTTTTCTATATTTTTTTATCACTAAATCCCTCAATAAATCAACTCTAATATATACCTTCTTCAACCTTGAAAAAATTCTCCAAGGTTGATTATGCAGCTCAAATGTGAAAATTAAAATTAGGTCAGTACCAAAACATTCCCATAGAGGGAAAGAATGAAGGTGGACCACAAAACACCTTAGCTAGGACTTGGTTCCACTCACACATGCCACACCACATTTCTACAAAAAAAAGCACCTTCGCATTTAGTGTAAACACCCAAATTAGTCATTACTCATGTAAAAACTATTAAAATTTTAAGTACACTATTCCTTTGATCCAACAATAATTCACAAAAAAAAAAATTCACTAGAATACAATCTAGATTATTCCACAAATACCCTAAAATCCAACAAAATTCTTCACAACAAATTTCACCTGAAGAATGTATACACCCAATACATCCTGGCAACTTTGCCATATATTATAACTTCAAAAAGTATCTTCTAAAGAATTAAATATTGAATCAATTCTCTTCAAGAAAGATACCAACACTATCAACACACCTTTAGATCTACAAGACCTGAAACCAAACTATGGAGAAATTGAGAGCAAAAAAAATTCTCCTAGACACCTCTGCAATACACAATTCATGCAATGGTGAATATAATTTCCTTTGCACAACCATCCAACAAACCAAATTATGTTTATAGAACCTCTAAATAACTTTGATCAATATATCCAAAATGTATAAGAAGATCTTCAATCTAGGGGAAATGTGGAGCAACACCAACACACAACTCTACCACACCTAGAACAACACTACAACACATTGTTTCCTCTTTTTATCAAATTTTCTCAAAATAACTTGGAAACCAAACATGTGATACACATCCTCATTATATTCATCATTTTCTCAATACTACTAAACCAATTTTAGGATTGAAACTTAGACATAGATCCATACAAAGAAGCTTATCAAAGTAACACTAGAGGTTGACACTAGTAATTTACTAATGGAAACATAATGAAACTAATCAAAGAATCACTAAACACACCAATTGAACATCATACTCTAGCAAAAGTAATATCCCTCTCATACTATTGACACCAATGAAAACACAAGCTTGTTGAAATCAATGAAAACACCAACTGATCATACTTGCAATAGACTCCTCTCAAGAGAACATGATCTCCAAATTAGTTGTAAAACTTATCATACATTTAGATATGTTGAATTATATGAGTCATAATGAGAAAAATGATATATGATTTGCCACTTATTTACAAAAATAGGAACCTTTTATAAATTATGCAAAGGATAACTTGGAAGAACCATGAGGTAATTAGAGATTAGTCGAAAGGTTCTTAGATGAATAATTAGAAGTTAATAGCTTATTATTCTAATGTATTATGGGATATTATTATAAACATAATAATTTATATGTTATTTAATGTCAAGGATAACCATATTGGTTATGGTATCCTAGAAGGATGGAACGATACAAGCTATGACAACAAAGAGTTCAAAAATAAATACAATGAAGTAATCTTCAAATCAACTTTAATTTTGAATTATTATACATAACAACATATTGATGATGTTTTAGATTGGTGGGTATGTGTAGGATCATCATGGAAAAAATAGGCCCTTAAGTGGAAAAAAATTCAGAAAAATTAGAGTTAGACAACTTGACGTACAAATTTGAATAAGTTATCTATATTATTTCAAAAATATGTAAGAATAGAATATGTAGAAAATTGAATGCAGTTTTTAAACTACTAGGTTTGTTTAAACAAAGAAAAAATCTATTTGGTGAAAATTTGAAATTTCAATGCAATGGTACTTAAATTTTTGGGAAAAAATAAGAAGTAGGTGTCTATCTGACCACCCTAACCACAATAAAATGATAATATTTTTTTATAAGATTTTAGATATAAATAGAGGACTCATGCCCTGATGTACATATTTTTATTTTTTTTCTTGGTAAATAATTAATTGCCAGTTTTTTTTTATTACCTTTTTAAAATATAAAAACTTGTATGTTGTGTATAACGAATTAACTTCGCGAAATTCATTTCTCTTTTTTTTAATCCTATAGTATGCAAAGTATAGAATGTGACACATGTTTTGGATTCAAAAAATGTGATACCATTTGAAAGCTATACATGCATGCATACATAAATGCATATATTGCATGGATACAAGAATACACAGATACATGCACACATAGATACATACATGCATGCATGTATGCATATATGCATGTGCATGCAAGCATACATAGATACATGGAGACGAAGGTACATACATACATGCATACATATATACATAAACACATGCATAGAATACTTATGCATTTTCCCCGAATGCTTTAAAAGGGAAACATCGGCCAATCACATAGCGGCATTCAAACATATTACTTTTTATTTGTATAGTCAGAATTTTGAAAGCTATTATTTATATTGGAAAATTAGCATTTATCTATTTTTCTATTCGTCGGAGTAGGTTTATAAATCATTTTTTGATTAAAATAGTCAGGAAAATGTGAACGCATAGACTGATTAAATAAATTTGAGCAAAGGGATAGTTTATAAAGCTGGGGGCCAGAGGTACACAATGCATGAGTGCAAATTAAATGCATTAAAATATCAAGAAAATGCAAATGCATAGATTGATGCATGATGCATGTACATAGATACATGAATAGATTTATGCAAATCGACAATACATTTTAGCCTTTAGGAAAGTGTCAAGTGTGCTTTTAGGAATCTATAGAAAACATGATTTAGAAAAGACATTTTTGGAAAAGAACTCTTGAATACAATTTTATGTTATGATATTTATCTTTGAAGCCCTCGGTGTTTGATTGCATAACCCTGATATTTTCTTCATATGTTTCTTTGTTCAATATGGTGTGAATCTTGTTATGATGGATGGAGGTATGTTTGAGCTACAAATAGATAAACATATATGGGATGAAATAACATGAATGACCTATGTGAGTCCAATAAAGAGAGGAAATTGACAGAATGATGAGATGCAGGTAAGGGATTTGAATGGCCTATGAAAAGTATTTGATAGGGGAGGGAACGATATGGAAGGCTGCTTATGAAAAGGAATGGAATGCAAATGGTGTGAATTTATCATTGTTGAGTTGAATGCAGAAAATTAAATGCAAAATATAAAAATATGAATGAACTAGGTGGATTGAAAGAACAAAGGAAAGAAACATATTGATATGATGCATGGAAACCATATTATAGGATTTTGAAATGTATTTGATATTGGAAGGAAGGATGTGAAAGTGTGGAAATAGCACTAAATGGAATAGGAATGTGATGAAGTGATCATTTGTCAAATTGTAGGGTGCAACAGTTTCCAGTTTCATATTGGTTATGCTTTTTGAAATCATCATAGGGCTTATTGTTCGGATACATATACAGAAGAAAAACTCATGTCCCATTTCTCACTCTCCCTCGCACACAACAAGGTGTTGAGATCCTTGAGCTTCCTCGAAGTGTGACAAGAGAGGAATAGATATAAAAATATAATGATATTGGAGGATACAAGAGTGAAAAGATAAGACAAAGCAAAAGTTGAAATGCATATAGTATAAAAACAAAAAATACAATAGATCAAGAAAATGTGAAAATGCAAATGCTGATGCATGTGAGAATGATAAATACATGGATACATAATAACCAATAACCACACATAGATATATGCATGTATAATACACATAAAAACATGTATACATGGATGCATTCACAAGTGGATACAGAAAGAAAAGCATATGTTGCACAGAAGAATGCATTATAATACACATGCATATATGCATGATGGCATATATGCATATATGCATGTATGGAAAATATGAATCCATGCATTTGAACATAGTACTTTTTATTTGTATATTTGTCTTTCAATTCGTCGGAATAGCTTTATAAATCATTTTTTTGATTAAAAAAGTCAAGAAAATGTGAGTGCATAGATCGATCAAATAAATTTAAGCAAAGGCATAGTTTATAAAACTGGCAGGCAGAGGTACATAATCCATGAATGCAAATTAAATGCATAAAATGGCATCTGGCTGTAGGTGGAGGCGTTGGAATGGCTTGGTGGCCACGTGTGGCCAGTTTACTTTGGCCATTTAATATAGATTTAAGCCACTTGCAATGCATCGATATTGCTTTGTGAATGTTGACAAGTAGTTATTTATCATAGTTTTTTTCCATATAACTATAAATGCATGTACAAATGTATATATACATGAGGAGCATGCACACATGTAAAAATGGATGAATAGCCACATATATTGCATATACGGGTGTGCAAATGTAGAAATTTGCATAAATGCATTTACACATGTGTGTACAGAAAGATAGAAACATGGGTGCATACATCCAGATGTACATATATACATGTATACATGCATAGTATCCATAGATACATACATACATGTAACCATAGATACATCCATACATATATAGGTAGATGCATGCACACATAATTAGATATATGCATAAATCAATATATGCATGGTTGCATCTGTGGATACATAGATACATAATGACATGTCCAAAAAGAGGCATGGACATATGCATGGTGGAAGCATATAATATTGAAATGTTTCTAGCAAATTTTTATCAATGAGTATTTAGGTTTTTGTTTTCATTTATCCTTGTATCATGTCATATCTAATTAAGCTTTCTTCTTCCAATCAGAAACACTGTATCATGTAATAAGCTTTAATTAGAAATCAAAGAACATTTGTTTGGTTTTCTAAAAGAATAGCAATAAAGCTCAAGGAAATTACGAAAAATGCAAACAACTTGTTAGAATTATAATTATCCTTCTGCACATTATACTTATCAATCAAACCCAATTAACAAAGTGGCAATAGAAAACCATGTGCATGTTAATATGTTCGGCAGCATGTATTTGTGCATAAGTCTATAAGTGTCCCATGGGTTGTGATTTCTCCTTGCATGTAGTTGGATTAAACAATTAATAATTACTGCTAGATAATGGAATGAAATAAACTTAAGCAAATGGAAATAGAATGACCCTATCGCTTTGGAAGATGGAAAATGAATGTTTTTGTGGCTTTTACATGATAGGAGGTGTGTAGCCACTAGATTTCTTTGAAGCTCAAATGTCACAAATGTCACAGTATCTGTAGCGTATCAGCCAATAGCTCTATTTGGCATTTTTCTGATGTCAGTTTAGTTGATTCCATATTTGTCATTTACCCTTGTATCATCTCATATCTAATTAATTAGGTAGCTGCTAACAGGTCTTTAAATACATAATAATTTTAAAAAATAAATAATTACAATTATCCTTGTGTACATTTCAGCTATCAATCAAAGCCAATTAATAGAGTAGCAGTAGAAAACCATGTGCATTTTAATATATTAGATAACATGTATTTGTGCATTTTAATGTGTTATGTAACATGTATTTTAATATGTTAGATAACATGTGTTTGTGTATTTGTACAGTAGAACACAATCTTTCTCAGCATTTTGCGTGCCTTGAATAAAATAAGAGCTTTAGAACAGGATATGTATATTCATCCAAGCATAGGAGGAGGTGGATTCCTAATAGATATTATGGTTTGAAATGATGTGGTGAGTATGCAAGTGCTTAATCTACAAAGGCCTTCATTTCTAAGGGCATTGTCAATATTTGATATTTGAGGATGCTTTGCGGTAGGTTTTTTAATGTCATCTAAATGCAGGGACTGTTTTGAAGTAATGTTTTGTGTTTCAATTCTTAGCAATGGGTCAAAGTGCCCACTTAGAGGTTTTTTGTCATGGAATTGTATAGAAACTGATTGTGTGTAATCAGAATTGTTGAAGTCTAAGTACCTTGTTGCCGTTGTTTTTGACCAAAGGCATATTTGTATATTCAACCATTTGGATATCCAATGAATGCATAATAAGTCACCCCACAATCCACATTCACTTGAATCAGTGTGTGGCTTTGCAGATAATCGCATTCTGTGGAAATACATCTGTGGGTCATGTACTTTGTGCAATGTATACAGAGTATCGAGATCTAGTTCATCGTTATATGATTTTAATGCTTCGTTGTCCTTGTTTTGAAGGCAATTCAAAAAGTAATCTATGGCTCCATTTCATAGTTGAATCGATGTGTACCGATTTTTAAGTAGTACTTGTAACAAGTCAAATAAACAATCGCCAACATTATATGTAAATGTACCTAGTCTACAAAGCCCCTCGCTCTTAACTACATTGTCGATATTTGATATTTGTGGGCGCTTTGTGAATTCATATGTTTGAATGTCTATCATTTTCTTTGTTCCCTCTGTACCCTAATGTGTTTGAGGATAACAGATGGTATGTATCTGTTGTATCAAAAGCTATTTACCAGATTACTAGATCTATAGTTTTTCCCTATGTCGCCTATTTGCCTTCACTGAATAGCATTCTATAGTATTAAACACATTGTGGAGTTTCTTGGAAGATGATAATTTATATATGTGATGGAAAATGGAACTCGAGCAATAGCACAAGTCTATGTGGCATACTATATAGCAAACAATTTTTTAGAAGCACAAAGAAAGAAAAGTATTAATTCTTTAATCTAACCTTCTCATTTAGTGTCTCCCACTGGGATTGTATGTACTTATTCTTGTCACATAGACAAATTGGACAAATGAGTACAATGCATGATGTATACTTTCCATGCCACAAACACAAAACAATATTTCCATGTAGCTTTCTTTTCATGCAAGAAATGGTGGATAAGAATCTTTTTTGCTCACATTGTCAATCCCAGTCTATGGTCTTTAAATGTTTTTTTTAATTTGTTTGCTTTGCTTCTATGCACTTTTATTTGGCTGATTTTCCAAAACAAAAAAAAATGATTTTAAATGCTATTGACATGAAGAAGCATCAAGCAATATGTGGACAATAGCTATATAAATCATTTTTGTTTCAAAAGAAACAGGTCAATGCAGAGGGATTGATTGATCAAAAAAATTGTATGTCTTTTGTTATTTGTGGAAATAGCTTCAAAAATCATTAGTGTTTTAAAAATTTGAGGAAAATGTAAAGGTATAGATTCATTGAGCACAAGTGAAAGCAAAGGTTGATTAAATAATAAAAATAAGAGATAAAGATTGATGGCTAGAGGCACAGAATGCATAAAAGCAAACTAAATGCATTAAGTGGCATGTGGCTCGAGGAGAAGCTGCTGGAATGGCTTAGTGGTCATGCATAGGTACGTTACTTTGTTTGTTTAAAATAGATTTGAGTCACTTGCTATGCATGACCATTACTTTGTGCACCTTGCTTTTTTGTTCTACAAGTCTTTATTCCAGAAGAGTTTATATGATTGAGTATACTTTGTTATAGTTACAGCATCCAGAACTAGAAACGAGTTACTTGAGGCATTAAATAGTTATTTCTCTTAGTTTTCTTTTAGTTTAGGAATTTAAAGTACATAGTGAGATTGGCAGCGCGAGCAAAAAAAATATAATTAAGGCCATTTCGCATGCAAATAGACCCATGAGAAAATATTGTTTCATGTTTGTGAGCAATGTAGTACACCATTCACTGTACTCATGTGCCATGTCAACTTTTGAAATTAATTTTCTAGTTTTTTTTTGCAATGCAATAAGAATAATCCTATAATCACTTGCACAATGCATAAGAACTTGCCACACATACAATTAGTCTTCTGAACAAAATTAGCTTTAATGCATATAGGTAGAAACCAATTGACATAAAACAAAGACCTATGACTTTAAAAGCTGTTTGAAACTGCAAATAGAGTTTGAAAGTTGCATTCGAACAATTCATTACATTCTATGGATATTGTATAGAGGTAGTATAATTGATTATCATATAAGCAAAATTTGTTCTATTTTTGAACACAAATTACTATTGCAATTATGGAAAATGCATCTATCTCTTTTCCTATATGTGCTATCAGCCTTATAAATCATTTGTGTTCACAAAAATTAGGAATATAAGATGACAAAATGAAAACATGAAATAGAACCTTATGCAATGTTTAAATAAAAGAATTTCAATTGCATTTCAAGAAAAGCAGGAAGGCAATTTGCAAAGCTGACCTTGCAATCTACTACTGAATGATTAAATAGGCTTGGAGCAATGTGGGAATTTAGGCTGGTATCACAGTTACTAGTATTTTCCCCTGGTACAATGACAAAATTGAGACATGAGCAATGCAAAAAAACATATACTATCACATTTTTAAACACAAGAATTTTTTCCAGACACACATATTTGCAAAATTCTGCATTGCATTTTTTAAAAAAAAGGAGAAGGTTAATAGTGTTACCTAACACTGCAATTTGTCCTTGAATGTTTAAATAGACTTGAAAGTATGAAGCCTTGTTACAAGGACAATCTACACAAATGAGTATAGTGAGTGACATATACTATTTAATTCATAAATCTGTTTTCTTTCATTTAATAGTGAAAATGCAAATTAGGTTTCATAGTGCTTTAACGCGTTTCTATAGTTTGATTGTAAATTCATATTTTAAATTGGTTTAAGTTGGGTTGAAAGGGCTTTAGAGACTGTGAAGAAACGAGTTACTTGAGGTGATAATTTGTTACTTTTTGTAGTTTCACGCCATTTAATTGCATAAGGAAGTTGTATTGCATAGTGCTTTGCTTTGTAGCTGAGTAGGAGATCTTGTGGTTGCAGAGTTGCAGACTGGAGGCCGAGAAAAGAGTTGCTTGAGGTGATGACAAGTTAGTTTTTTCTATTTTCTTTCATTTAATAGTGAAAATGCAAGTTGGGTTTTGTAGTGCTTTAACACATTTATATAGTTTGATTGTAAATTTGTATTTTAAACCGATTTAAGTTGGGTTGAAAGGGCTTTAGAGACTGTCAAGCAAATGCAATTTACAGATTGAAACTGAAAGTGGGCAATTGTTTTGAGCTTTGTAGCCAACATTATTTTGCACAACATAGACATGGTCTAGGACTGTCGAGTTCTGACAAAAACAAGTGCTAGTTACTATTTAATGCCAGACAAGCTCTCATTTTATAGTAAAAGCCTGCAAAGTCTCATATATCATGTTAAAGCTACATAAATGTTGCCTTTGTAACTAGATAGGCACATTCTATTTCCATTTGCCTAGGTTTATTTTGTACCATTCTGTAGCACTCACTATTAATTATGTAATCGAGCCACATGCAAATAGAATTCTTAATTCATGGTGTCCATATACACGTAAGCACAAATACATACTTTATAACATATTAACATGTACATGGTTTTCTAACACTACTTTGTTAATTGACTTTGATTGATGGATAAAACGTGCAGAAGGATAATTATAATTATTTCTTTCTTTTAATTATTATGTATTTAAAGACTAAGTAGAAATTAACTAATTAATTAGATACAAGATGATAGAAGAGTAAATAAGATTATATGTGCGCATGAAAACAATAACTATGACATTTGAAAAAATTCCCCTGTCCTTTAAGCTTTGGT
>VDFB02091960.1:0-16413 GCA_007258455.2 Sequoia sempervirens | reverse complement strand
AGTGTAAGTGGAGTATATGGTGTGTGCTCTCTCTTTATTCATGCAAAATAAAGATTGATCGAACTATGGGTATACTTGCTTGCTTTTGTTTATCCTAGAGGGATTGCCTTGTGGGAAACAATAATCACCCAAGGGAATGACCCAACTGGTAACACACTAAATCCAAGTGACTTCCAGTTGGGATATAAATGTGGATACTTGGGGAAAGTTCAAGTATCATGTGGGTGGCTCTGACAAGAAGGGCGACAATGGACTCTCGCCACATGGGTCACTCCCTATGAACAGAATGTTTGAATTAAAACCCTTGTTGTAGATTTTCCAAAATCCTTTATCTATTCTTTGGTGTAGCAATGGTCGTTGCCAAGGCATCCACATTCTCCCAACTTTTAGTAGAGGTGATCAGTTCGCCATGGGAGTTTCATGGGGACTGGCAGCTTGGATGGCCTGAGAAGAGAGTGCACTATAAGGGGGAGCCCATGCAACCAAGCTTCTGAATTCATCCACTAAAGATAGATGCAGTTGGGGTAAAGCCTTGTGGAATCTAAAAGAATATAGTCTTACATAACCTTAGGAGTGTATATTCTGCTTGATGTGTCTTCAAAATGAAACTCAAACAAAATACGATAAAAAATGTTACATTTTGAAAGTGAAAACCTTGATTTAGAACTACATTCATTGAGGTAGACAAGTCAATAACTTAGGTCCATCCATCTTCAGAAAATCGGTCCTTTCAGCAATGTTCAACCTTTCCTTAGGAAAAACAAGAGTCAAAATATGTGGTTTACATGATGATTTCACGAAAGGTCAAGATTAGAAAACCAAAGATCAAACGTCTTAGTCCAAAACAACATCAAAAACGTTTGTCTATGCTCTACGACTTTAGAGAAAGGTTAACCTTCAATTTTTACAAGAGAGCTTGTAAAAACAATCTAGAGTTATACATGATGTACTATTGTCAAAATCCAAGACTTTTCCAACGTTTCGAGTACCTTAATTACACCTCTTGAATCAAAACTCCAAGTCCAAGATCGTTCCTTAGATACCTTAAAGTCTAAATGTGTCGAAACGGACCTATACAAGTGGAAATTTTCAAACTAAACCTAGATCTAAACATTTCAAGGTGCCTAAATCATCAATATTTATCACATATTTTCTTGTACAACCTAGTTTCATCTTCGGGGTTTGTCATCCTTTAATCACGAAACTATGTCATGCAATCAAATCAAACTTTGTCTAATCAATAGAATTTGTCATTCTATTTGACTTAGTTGTAATCCTTGGCACTATTTCAAACTTAGATCAAAGCTTAGTCTAAATCATAACACTTGTATGCCTGTCCAAACAAGATTACAAAAGAGAAGACTCAAGGACAAGGTACTTGGAACACCCAACTTTGAAATGGAAAACATAGGAAGTCTAAGTAGTGAAACTTTCGATATCGAAACTCCCAACATTGAACCTCAAAATAGTGAGATCCCTAGCAACATGTTCGATGCAGAAGAAATCCCTATTCTTGGACTCAACAAAACTCAAGGGGAAGAAATAAACGATGAGGATATCCGACAATTGGAACAAGACCCCAACTTCCATAAGTTTTTGGAAAATATTTTTGAAAGAAATGGGGAAAAATACCTATTAATGTTAGCCAATCAAGGAGTCAAACTTCCCCTTGATTTTGATATCAACATCTTAAAAGAACCTCTCCAAAAGCTTGAAAAGGAAACATAAAAAATGGTTGCTTTAACTCACCAAATGAAGAACCTTCAACAACAAGTTCTATATATGCAAAGGGGAACTTCGAAATGATACTTGATCAAGGACATTTGTCCTTATCCCTTTAATCAATCCATCAACATGATTCCTTTCCCTAAATGTAGTGGATTTCCAAAGTATGATAAAATACAATGGTACAACTGATCCATTAGATCATGCAAGGGAATTATGAACTATGAGTCTAGAATTTGTGCATGAGGAAACTTATTTGATGAGACTGTTTCCCCAAAGTCTAGGAGAGACATGCCTTGAATGGTTTTCAAATATTACACCCCCCATCAACGCATTTGAAGAGTTGGTCAATATATTTCTCACTCAATACTCTTATAATATCCAACATGATATCACCATGAAAGACATTTGCAACTTGAAACAGAAAAAGGGTGAGTCCATCATTTTCTTGCAAAAATGGAGGAGATTGTTTGCAAGGTATTCTCATCCCATACCCAAAAAGGAAAAGATAGATATTTTCATTGACAACCTAAACGATGAGATGAGTTATAAATTGGAATTACAATGTCCCCCTACCTTCAAAAAATTAATTGAAAACAAAATTAAAATTGAAGAAGCCTTAGTCAAAAGAGGGGTCATTAAAGTATACAATGAAAACAATTCATCCACTTCCTCTAACAACTACAATGGTGGGGACAAACCTAAATTTTGGCAACGAAACAAGAACATGGGTAACAATGAGGTCATAGCTAAAAATCAAAATACAAAACCTATATTCAACCTAATGACAGCTGCCACCAAGACTAATCAAACCAACAATCCTCCCAACACTCCAAATGTTAACCAAAACAACAATCAGACTAATCTGGGGACTAAAGCAACACCATTTCCAAAACCTTCCAATCAACAAAAAATCACACCATTGGGACAATCCTTAGATTCTACCTTAAAGGAACTTACCAAGGCTAAGCTTATCACAGTGCTAGAAGCACAAAACTGGGATCCACAAGTGAAGCCCTTTTGGTGGAACGATGCCCATTACTGTGATTATCATCAAAACAAGGGTCATATGACAAAATATTCTTGGTAATTAAAACACGCAATCCAAGATCTCATTGATAACAAAAAGGTACGCATTGAAGGACCCCAAACAAAGAGTGATCAGGGAGTGTTCAAGAACCCTTTACCCAATTATGAAAAGGGAGAGTCCTCTACATCGAATACCAAAGGAAAGAATCTAAACTATTTTTATGATTATATCATTCATTGTATTGAGATGGTTGAGAATTCCATCCAAGACAGTGAAATTGAAAGCCAAGGGAAGGATGCCACTACTAAAACCCAACACAATGATGACACCATCTCACATCAAATAAATGACCTTGTACCTAGAAATCTGAGCACCAACGTTGACACGAATGAAAATAAAATTAACATCATCAAAATCACAAATGATCAATACAAGACACCTATCAATGTGATTACAAGAGGACAAGCAAAGGTAACATTGAAAGGAGCTACCCTTTCCATGTCCAAAATGACTATTTTTCCTATAAATCAATATAACATCGTTGATCAATTACAAAAGATACCCGCTCAAATATCCATATTGGAACTTCTCAAGATTTCACCAACACACAAAGAAATCCTAGAACAAGCTTTAGTTGCCACCACAGTACTAAAAAATCTAGAAGTCTATACATTTCAAGCTATGGTGGGACATTTGATCGCACCTTATTGCTTATCATTCTCTAAACATGATGATGAATCCACCACCCATCCACATAACATTCCTCTCCACATCGAAGTCCTAATCCATAAACATCGCGTCAAATGTGTCCTTATAGATGGAGGAGAAGGCCTAAATATCTGCACTCTCAAGCTTGTTTGTGCATTAGGATATTCTGAAAATGCTATTGATCCTAGAAGGAAAATCACCATAAAAGCATATGATGATGAAGAAAGATCCTCCCAAGGATTGATCATCTTACCCATTCTAGTGGGACCAATTGTCAAAGACATAGTGTGTCAAGTGTTAGAGAAGGAATTGACATATAACATACTCTTGGGATGACCATGGATTCATGAAATGCAAGCAGTACCATCAACCTATCATCAGTGCTTGAAATTTCCTTTCAATGGATAGGAGGTCACCATTGCTATAGATTCTAACAATCCCCAATATTGCAATGCACTCAAAACAAGTCAAGATACTTTTGTACCACATAATAGAGAAGTCATCAACTCTAATCCATCAAACAAAGAAAGTCTAGTGGGTTCTCCATCAAGACAGTATGAGGAAAAGGCTCAATCAAAAGACAAAGGGGTCGTTGACTCTATTTCATGCAATAGTGGAAGTCAGTTTGATGCCTTATCAAAATAGTTGGAAAAGATCCAAATAAAAGACAAGGGCATGGGGGAATACTCATTTGAGAAATCTTCATACTTATCACAACTTTCATCTTCTCCTAAGTCACATGGAAAACCATCCACCTCAAGACAAAAATCTTTACAACCCATCACGCTCTTTGATGGAAAGTTTATAAAAGCAAGCACTCAAGCGAAGGAATCAGAAGACATGGATGTCCTGAACTGGTTATACAAAGATGAAGAACCTTCATAGGTATCAGTGTCTAGTATATGCACAAATAAGTATGGCAAAGGTCAGACAATCCTGACAAAAATGGGATATGAGGAAAATGGTCCTTTGGGTAAAAGAAAAGAAGGCATCAATGAACCAATACAACTTGTCACAATGAATCCCAAAGAAAAAACAAGACTAGGATACAGGGAAGACTCAAAAGAGGAAGCTACTCAAAGAGTTTTCAAAAGAATCTTACAGCTACAGGCTAGTGAGGATCATGAAACAGATTCCAATGAATATGAATGGGACTCCCTCTCTGAAGAATCTTTCCACGACAAAGAAATCGATGTAATCCAAAATTATACACCAATATGTATGAAAGGAAAAAGTTCTGGTTCTAGACCCCTTGAATATGGATCGCAGTATGTCACTGACTCAAGTGAAGACGATCATTCTTTGAGTGAGATAGACACGTTGGAAGAGAGTAACATCCTAGAATTCATTGGACAGTTTGATAACATGGCTATCCAATGCATACACCTTATGACCTTGGCCAACCTAATGATTCCTTGTCCTTAATGCATTCTGAACTAATTGATTGGGATCAAAATGAGCTGCTTGACATACCCACCTTTTCAAACAATGATGCCCTCGTGAACTTCCTATGTTTTGATAATCCTGACACATGTTCTACCATTGGATCTCAGAACGAAGCTCTCGATGAAGGGAGTGTCAAACCTTTCAATTGCAAAATGAAAAATATAAGAAATGAGTCTAATAATGAAAACCATCTTATGGCACTATTAAATCAAGAAAAAGTAAAAACAAAGAGTGTATATCAAGGTGAAAACCTCCCCGAGGCACCAAGAGATGGAAGGTTTGACACTCTTCTAGAACACTATCAAGAGAGATCTTCAATACTAATAGAACCTACACAATCCATCAATGTTGGTACAACTGAAATAGTGAAGACCCTGCCTTTAGCGGAATCCATGACAGAAGAGGAGAAACCTCATTTCACCAAATTCTTTGAGGAGAGGAAAATCAACTTTGCTTGGTCATATGTTGATATGCCAGGCATAGATCCAAAACTCATTATGCATCATTTATCATTACCACCTGGCGTAAAACCGATAAAGCAAAAACTAAGAAAGATGCATCCCCATATTGCCCTTCTGGTGAAAGTTGAGTTGAAAAAGCTATTAGATGTAGGATTTATAAGAACTATTGACTATGCCGAGTGGATATCAAACAATTTTCTGGTATCCAAACTAGATAAGAGCATCAAGATATGCACAAACTTTAGGGATCTTAACAAAGCCTATCCAAAAGATGATTTTCCTCTACCAAACATTGATCTAATTGTAGACTTGACTGCTAGGAAAGAAATGTTATCACTTATGGATGGATTTTTAGGATACAACCAAATAAAGATAGCACCTGAAGATCAAGATAAAATGACCTTCACATGTCCTTAGGGCACTTTTTGGTGGAATGTGATGCCTTTTGGGTTGAAAAATGTTGGAGCTACATATCAGAGAGTTATGACTACAATCTTCCATGACATGATGCATACTTTTATGGAAGACTATGTAGATGATTTGTTGGAAAAATCCTACACTAGAGAAGGACACTTAGAAATTCTAGAAAAAATCTTCACAAGATTGGAGAAATTCAAGGTGAGGTTAAATCCCAAGAAATGTGTGTTCAGTGTAACATCAGCTAAACTTTTGGGATACATTGTCTCAGCTAAAGGCATTGAGGTGGATCTTGCAAAGGTCAAAGCCATCATGTAAATGCCTCCTCCTAAAAGCATCAGTCAACTCAGATCATTACAAGGAAGGTTCTGGTCCATCAAAAGATTCATTGCTCAACTAGCTAATAAAACTCATCCTTTCAACCACTTATTACACAAGAATGTCTCTTTCAAGTGGGATGAAAAACACAAAGCTACCTTCAGTCAACTAAAGCAGTACCTGATGACATCGCCTGTGTTGATACCACTAGTCAAGGGAAAACCATTATTACTATACATTGCAACAACCAAGATATCTTTGGGAGCCTTATTAGCATAGGAAGATTATACAAGAAAGGAGAGAGCCATTTATTATATTAGTAGGACCTTAAATGGTTATGAGATCAATTACACCTTTATTGAGAAATCCTGCTTAGCGGTTGTATTTGCTACACAACAATTGAGGCACTACATGCTGACTCACGCCATCAAACTCATTGCCAAAATTGACCCATTAAAGTACTTAGCAAAGTTTCTTTAACAGGGAGGTTAACCAAGTGGGTCATGGTATTGAGTGAGTTCGACATTCAGTACGTGGACAAGAAAGCAATTAAAGGTCAAGCCATAACAGATCAACTAGCCGAAGCTCCATTGTCAGATAACAATCCAATGAACATTGAATTCCCTAATAATGATATCCTAACCATATCTACACAACAGTGGTTGCTATACTTTGATGGCTCTTATACACAACATGGATCAAGTGCAGGAATCTTGTTTGTTTTGCCACAAGGACACACAATTCCTAAATCCTACTAATTAATGTTCCCCTGCACCAACAACACAACTAAATATGAAGCATTGATCATTGGAATCAAGATAACTATTGAATGGAAAATCACATAATTGCTAGTCTATGGTGACTCACAACTGGTCATCAACCAAGTCAATGATGATTATCAAATAAAGGATGACAAGTTGCTTCCCTACAAGAGGATGGTGGATGATTTCAAAAAGTACTTTGTTGAGATCAAGTTTGCACAATTTCCCAGAATAGAAAACAAAGGCTGCGGTCTACCACCCAATGGCCACCATTGCTTCTCTCTTACAAGTCACGAACAAGACGTTATGAATTCATGGTAGAACAAGTATCCAACCCAACCTATGAAGATCCAGAATGCCAAGTAATATGCCATATTGTTGACCCTCAAATTTCCCTCTATGGAGAGATCCATACCTACTTGCAAGACAATACCCTTCTAATTAACTTATCTCCGGGGAAAACCCGAGAAGCGAAACTTTATTAGGTAAGCATCACTGCACACCTAATAATTTGATGCTTGGGATTTATAGATGAGGTTTGGATGGTACTCTTCTTAGAGTGTCCTAGAACATAACAAAGCTAAAAAATCACTTTACAAGAGGTTCACGAAGGTATCTATGGCACACATTCAAGTGGGTTAACCTTAGCTAAGAAATTATTATGATTGGGGTATTATTGGCCGAATATGGAGAAAGAGTCATTTCAATATGTCAAAAGGTGTTCCAAATGTCAAATTAATGAAAACTTGATACATCCACCGTCACAAGAGTTACATCCTTTCACAACTACATGGCCTTTTTTCCAGTGGGGATTGGACCTTGTAGGTAAGATTCACCCCTCTTCCTCCAATGGACATAAGTTTATAATCACAACCACAAAATACTTCACCAAGTGGATTGAAGTTGTTCCTCTAATCACCATCACCGGGAAACAAATCTCATCATTCATTTTGAATTATCTCATTTGTCGGTATGGTGTTCCTCAATCTATCATTATAGACAATGGTTGACCCTTTAAGAATCAAGATGTTCAAGAGCTCTATGAAAGATTCCATATCCAACATCAGTTTTCTACACCTTACTATCGAGGGAATGGCCAAGCAAACACTAGTACACAAACAACAATATATGACTAAATAAACTACTAAAAATTGTATATAAATGACTAATTTTTGTCACGTGACCATTAGTAGTTTATTGCCGATCATTTATAACGCAACCAAATTTATGACTAAACTATTTTATTCATTTATCTAGTCATTGATTTGGTCATTGATTTGTTCATTGATTTGGTCATTGATTTGTAGTCATTTTATTTAGTCATGGTAGTGATTTATTTAATCATATATTTAGTCAGTGAATTTTAATCATATATTTAGTCATTGATTGTTGTCAATGGTCATTCATTTAGTCATGGTAGTCATTTATTTAGTCATTATTTTAGTCCTTATATTGTCATTAATTTGATGTTTGTTAGTCATGGTAGTCATTTATTTAATCATTGTAATCATTTATTTTAGTCATGATAGTCATTTATTTAGTCATAGTTTAGTCATTTATTTGGGTGAATCATTGATTCAAGTTACAAATCAAATCTAAATTAATCCTCACAAATTTATGCGTATAAACTTCAAATATCATAGATATTCAAATGTTGAGTGAAACACCATGAAATAAAGACTAAAATTCTTGAAAAAATATGATTGATCACAAATAGATCACAAATTAAGAGGAGCCACAACACAATATTTATCAATCTAAAAATTTACTTCATTAAGCCTCATTGACAAATCAAAACCTCAATGGTTACATCCTCACTAATAAGTCAAAACATATCAATGAAATTATTTTCTTCAAAGTTTATTTGGATTTGAAACTCAAAAATAAAATGAAACTCAAAAATGTTTACAACAGTTATAGTTTACAAATCTTCACAAATCAAGGCTTTTGTTTTCCATATATTCATAGCCTTGAGAAAAAACTAAACATTTGAGATGAGCTTCACTTCAATTTTGAATTGAAGTTAATGCATGGCTAAGCTGAGAATGGGCTAATGATAGCTTCTTCACTACCATTACTTTTCTTTTCCACATTTCAACTTGCCCTGCAACCAAACAAATCATCAAAAAATGGACCCTTCATACATCTAAATCTATAGTCGCAAAAGAAAGGTGACAATTCAAATAATATATTATCAAATTCTCCTCCAAAATTTAAAAGACTACTTCAGCTTGATTGATTTTTTGCATGAATGTTACTTTAGCTTCATGATTTAATGCCATAAAAATTCATAGGGTAGGAGCACTCATACTTTTGGATACAACAATGGATTTTGACCTCATAATGAATCCATTATTGGGGCTCAAAACTTTGAAAAAGAAAACATTTATGCAGATAGCTCCAAAACCATCTCACAAACTTTAAAAAGACAATCAAAATTGCATGCAAAAATAAGATTGTTGAAATTTATAGATGAGACTCTTCACATAAATAAGCATAACTTGGGGAGATAAAAGAAATAATAAACAACAATTTAAGCTCAATGAAAAAGGCAACATTTGAGACTAAATGACACCAAATGACATAATGTATCAATCAGTAACATGCAGCCTTGAGAGTGAACTAATCTCAAGCCATCAAGTAGCCATAAGACAAAAGCAAATGCCCAAAAAGGTGAAGTAACATTCATGCAAAAAAATTATGAATATTCACCACATATACTTCATTCTTGCAAGTGGGAAAAATATTAGTTGACAGTTCAAATAATAGTGTATGTTTCTTTTAAATTGAAATTACAATCAGATCCTAATAATGAGCACATATGAAGTTTTAACATTTAGGTTCCTTTACCCTGCGTAGATAAGGTTGGCTACCCTTGCAAATACCCAACATTCAATAGAATCTAACACCAAAAAAAAAATATCACTAATGGGTAATATATTCTAGTATGCAGTTAAGTTGAATGGTATCTCCACTGATTGTTTGCCTGAAAAAAATGCAACAATGTTATGTTTTTTAGAGATGACAAAAAACTTGTCAAAATATTTGCCATATGCGTGGAGAATGGATCAGAAAACTTTTCAACAATGCCTCTCTTGAAGGCTTTAATATATTAGCAATATAAGCAGAAACTCAAAATAATTCATTACGCAGATTTCATTAATAATGAGTGGAAGAAAGATGCATCCAACTTACCAATTTCAATAATAGATTTCATAATGGATAGAAGACAAACATGTAACCAACAAAACAATTTCAAAGATGGGCATATCTTAAACAACTAGCACTGGAAGTAGGAAATTAAAAAAAAAGTGAACTAACTACAAAGATTTCAATGATAGGCAGAGGAAAAAAAATGCAACCAGCCAAATTCATTATAAGGCGTGCCTCTAAAACTAGAAATATGGGAGAAAACTAACATACACATGAAATCCACAAATTTCTTCAATGGGTAGAAGAAGAATGATATCAACAAACCAATTTCAATGATAATTATGTGCTAATATAGGAATTAGGAGCAAAAGGTTAAAAATATTAACAAATTTCACAGATTTCAGCAATGGGTACAAGAAAGAAAGTAAAGAAACAAATTACATATAGCATACCTCCCTTTTTCCTGCAGTCACTACCAAATCCTCTAACTCATCAACAGTAGCCCTTGGATTAGCAACAACTTTCTCTAGATCACCCTCTAAAACCAAGCAGTCTCTGCTTGGCATCGACTCCCACCAGTGTTGCAACCACTCAACATTATATAGCATCATAATGGGAAGGAGACTAAAGAAACAAAAACTCCCAATATAAATGTAAAATGTAAATCGATACAGAATAAGGTTTCGACGAGGGTTGTAGAGTATGTTTTTAAAATGAAAATTATTGCCAAGATCCTAATACTGAGCACATTTAAGTTTTAACATTGGGGCATCCTTAAAATTACGGATAAGATCTAATACTGAGCACATTTAGGTTTTAATGTTGGGCATTCTTTACTTGCGGATTTTGCTGCTTTCCCGTGGCTACTGGTTTCGGCTCCTCCAAAATTTTCCTCGCTGGTTTTGACCTTTCACTTCTCCCATTTGGTGAGCTGCAGCCATAAAAGAAGGTTTAGATGAGGGGTTTATAAAATTATGGTGTAAATCAAAATAAATTGAATAGGAGATTAGGTTGCGCTAGAGACCTACGTGCTCTAGCCCGAGGCGTCAATGCGGTGTTTTGTGCTCGCAGGCTGACTTATTAAGCTACTTTGAGGACCGTTATTTTTGGTGGCGGTGCGATTGGTCGGTAGGGTCTTGGCCATTTTTCTGGCCTGTGGGTGGGCGTTTTGGCTTCAAATCTGTGTTTGGCGAGTCCTTGGTGGGGGGCTTGCGGCGCTCTGAGATTGTGGGCCTTCTGCCCTGTCTCTCTCTCCTTTTTTTTTGCGGAGTCTTGGTTCATTGATGCATGGAGAATCAGGGTATAGCTGCTCCTAAGCTTTCCTTCGGTGATATGGAGATGGGTGAGCCGTCTTCTCTGTTGCATGTCAACGATAAGGACCAGACTGGTAAACCCCAATCTGGGGAAGGTGTTTCCCCTTCAAAAGGCATGTTTCGTTTAAGAAAAGTAAACGGTTGTTTGGAGAGATCCGAGGATCGTCCAGTTCTGGTTATTCAACCTGAGCAGGTTTCGGAGGATGTTGAATATTGGGGCAATCATGCTCTTATTTGCAAATTTTTGGGCCTTTGTTTATCTCTACCTGTTTTGCATTCTTGGGCACGTAGGGTTTGGAACCCTGAAGGTGATATGGAGATTATTCTGGCAGCTGATAACTATTTTTTGGTGGTCTTTTCAAGCATGTCCGACAGGAATAGGGCATTCGAAGGAGGTCCTTATTTCTTTAACCAGGTAGGGCTTTTCATCAAACCTTGGCACATGGGATTCAACTCTGCTGAGGAGATCCCTTCGCGGGTTCCCGTGTGGGTTCATTTGCCGAGGCTTCCATTGGAATTCTGGAGGGAAGATATTCTTCACTCAATCTCGTTGCTTCTTGGAAAACCTGTGGGATCGGCTTCCCAAACTCAAGATCGTAAGGTAATTTCTTTTGCCCGCATTTGTGTTGAAGTTGATTTAAATAATCCATTACCAGACTCTATGGAAATTCGCCTGGGATCTTCTTCTTGGATCCAACAGTTGGATTATGAAACCCTACCCTTTAGATGCAGAATTTGCCATGAATATGGACATTTGCACCGCAAATGTCCTAGGTTTAAACCCTCTCCCTTAGCTACTTCTGGGCCTCCCAAGGG
This sequence comes from Sequoia sempervirens, assembly GCA_007258455.2. Classification (NCBI taxonomy): domain Eukaryota; kingdom Viridiplantae; phylum Streptophyta; class Pinopsida; order Cupressales; family Cupressaceae; genus Sequoia; species Sequoia sempervirens. The sequence goes on along the minus strand of VDFB02091960.1, from coordinate 4,265 downwards.
GGACAAGGGAAAGGCTCCAATGTCTAATGAACCTGTGGATAATGAGGGTTTTATTCCGGTCAAGTCCCATAACAAAGGAAAGGGCAGGAAGAGATCTTGGATGGATAGGCAGAATGAAGGCAACTTTAACAGGTTTGAGGTTCTTGAGGATTTGACCCAGGAGGAGGGTATTCCAGTTGAGCTCTCTTTTGGGGCTAAGGGTCTGCAAGATGCTCAGGATGATGATGCAAGGAAAGAGGATCAAATTCTATCTCCAGGGGTTCATCAGAAGGATCAGAAGGCTATGGACTCTTCGGCTCATGCTCAGGATTTCGGGGTTCTGCAGGGATCACAGACTCCGAAAGACTCTGTTGCGGTAGTTCCTGACCCCCCTGCTCCTAAGGGGGCCTCAGATCCTGTGAGGGGTAACAAAGCTCCTCCTACATTAGGCTTACAGCAGAAATCCTTTAAAAAGGGGCCTCTTGATAAACCGTCAAAGAGTGGAAGGAAGACTGATCAAGAGAAGGTTAAGCTTATGGGTGATACTTTGGTTGAGTCTGGGTCTGTGAAGCCCATTGATTCCCATTTCTCTCACCCCCATAAATGATTGTTCTATCTTGGAATGTAAGGGGGTTGAACAGCATCCCTAGACAAAAGGCTGTTCGTAGATTAATTGAATCTTAGTCTCCGGATGTAGTCTTTATCCAAGGAACTAAGCTTACTGTTGATGGGCTTGCTAATTGTGTTTCGCGTATCTGGCCCCAAGGCAATTGGCAGGGGGTAGGTGCTTTGAACAGTGCAGGGGGTGTGGCTTGCTTCTGGAACCCAAGGAAAGTTTCCCCCTTATGCTGGATGTCTAGTCGGTCTTCCATTTCTCTGATTGCTTCTAGTTTTGTTACTGGAGAAAGGTTTCTCTTATCCAATATTTATGCTCCTACAGATCTTTCAGGTAAGTTAAATCTCTGGGCCCACATTCATTTCATCCGAGCCTTGGACCCATATCTCCCATGGATTATGGCTGGTGATTTTAATGCTGTTACTTGCTTAGATGAAAAACGTGGTGGGTTAGCCAAGTTAGACCCTTCTGCCAATCTTCTCAGGGATATGATTGGTTTCTTGAATCTCATTGATGTGAAGCCTTCCAATGGGGTCTTTACCTAGAATAATAGGAGATGTGGTGTGGAGGCTATCTTTGAAAGGCTTGATAGATTTCTTGTCTCCTGTTATTGGTTGAATAGTAGGTTGACGACCAGCTCTGAAATTCTTGATTGGAGGGGCTCTGATCATTGGCCCATAAAACTTTCTGTCACCACTTATGGTGTCACCAAAAATCCCTCCTTCAAATTTCAATTGATGTGGTTAAGAGATCCATCTCTTCAGGAGCTTATGCTGGATTGGTGGCATGAGGGGATGCCTGCTGATGGGACAGCCATGTTCACTTTTAGCAAGCGGCTTCAGCATGTGAAGTTTAGACTTAAGAGATGGAATAAATAATGTTTTGGGAACCTTCAAGCTCAGAAGATGGCTGCCCAGTCCAAGTTGGATACTATCACTCGTCAGATTCGGGACCAGGGGTTGACCTCTGCCCTTAGTATGGCTGAGTCCTTGGCTCTGAAGGGTTTAGAAGAGTGGGAACTTCGGGAAGAGATCTTCTGGAAGCAAAATCTCGTATTGATTGGCTTCAGGAGGGGGACAGGAACACTGCTTTCTTTCATAATTCAGTTAAGGCTCGAAGACAGGGAAATTCTATCTCCTCTCTTGTTGCGCAGGATGGGGCTCAACTCTCGTCCTATGCTGATATTTCCAGGGAGGCAGTCAATTATTTTTCAAACCTCTTTTCTAGGGAGATTATTGCTGCCCAGGCTGAGGAGCAGGCCATCATGGATTGTATTCCCCGCCTGGTCTCTTCTGAGATGAATGGGACTCTCTTATGTCCTATCTTGTTACCTGAGTTGGAGAAAGTGGTATTTAATATGAAAAAAGGTAAGGCGCCTGGTCCTGATGGGTTTCCAATTGAGTTCTTTCAAGAGTTCTGGGAAATTATAAAGTTTGATCTCCTTGAGATGGTTCAGGAATCTCTTAGGAGCAAACAGATGCTCAAGTCTATGAATTCTACCTTCTTGGCCCTCATACCTAAGCTGGAAGGAGCTAACCAGTTAGCTCAATTCAGGCCTATTGCGTTATGTAACGTTGTTTACAAGATCATCACCAAATTGATTGCTGAGAGACTCAAACCACTCCTTGGTTATTTGATCTCGGCTGAGCAAGGTGGTTTTGTTGAAGGGAGACAAATTTTGGATGGTGTTGTGATAGCCATGGAAGCTGTTCATTCTATGGCTAACTCTAAGGAGAAGGCTATGTTTATTAAACTTGACATGTCTAAAGCTTATGATCGGGTGAGCTGGGAATTCTTACAGAAAACTCTCTTGGCTTTTGGCTTTGCCGAGGAATGGGTGAACTGGGTTCTTAGTTGTGTGACCTCTACCTCATTCTCTGTTCTCATTAATGGGGAACCTACAGATTTGTTTAGCTCCTCCCAAGGGATCCCTCATCCCCTACCTCTATTCAACAATGCACGAGTCTTGCAGACGGCTGCACTGGCCCTACTCCAGGCTGAGCTGGGAACCCTCCCTCCCACCTCAGCCAGACACACCAGGCCAATGGCTTTGGCTGCACCAGCTGCAGGCTATGAACTCTCCTGCACTTCATCTATCTAAAGGCTTCTGGTCAACGTATTAATGATGATAAATCCTCTATCTATTTCTTTAATACTCCTCAGCTTATTCAGAACAGGATTGCTAGGATCCTAAGATTTCAGATCGGCTCTCTTCCCCTGATGTACCTTGGGATCCCTTTGGCTTTGGGAGGACAGTGGAGAGACTATTGGCAGGGTATTTTGGATAAATTTTGAAGTAGAGTTAGCCATTGGACTCATAGATGGCTATCGTCTGCTGGGAGAGTGATTCTCCTTAAGACAGTGGTGTAGTCTCTCCCCATTTATAGGTGTTGTGTGCAGGTTCCCCCGTCCACCTTTGTGCGGGAATTTGATGCTTTGTCTAGGCAGTTTCTTTGGTCTGGCAACCTTCTCTCCTCAAAATGGAGCCTGGTCAAGTGGGAGTCTGTTTGCAGGCCGAAGCATGCTGGGGGCCTTGGTCTCAGGTCTATGGAACTTGTTGTCACTGCCTTGGCTGCCAAGCTGTACTGGAGGTGGTGTAACAATCTTGATCAGGATTGGGCTAAGATTCTGGCCCATAAGTATCTTCCTGGTGCTGATTGCCTCGATGTGCCGCGTCTTCCTTTGTTGGGTAAAGGTTCTTGTATTTGGGATACCCTTAAGAAGGGTGCTCAGCTGATTAAGGAGGGCCTCTTCTGGATCTGTAATAGAGGCTCTGATGTTCTATTTTGGCAAGACTCTTGGGATGGCCACCCTCCCATTCTTTCTAGTTTTCCTCAGCTTCAGCCTCTTTGCCATATTTTTTCTGAGGCCGGTTGGATTAAGGTGGAGCATTTTAAAACTGTCAAGCGTATTGGGCAGGCGGTGGTGGCTTGCTGGAAAGACCCACAGGAGTGGCCCATGGGTGGATCTGATGAGGATCATGTTGTTCTTTCTAGAGTTTTGGAGGCTCGGCTTTGCAGCTCCCTTAATGGGAGGGATGTCCTAGCTTGGAATCCTAGTCCAAAAGGTAAATTTATTGTTGCCCAAGGCTATGCTATGCTGGACAGGAACTTTTATGGTCCCGCTGAGGTGCACTGGTGGAAGAAGGTTTGGGACAACTTCTCTTGGCCCAAATGTAATTTTTTCTTATGGTTGGTTGCTCAGGGGAAGTGCCTCACTTGGGAAAACCTTCGCAAGCATGGCTTTCAGGGGCCCTCTATTTTCCTTCTTTGTTCTCATAGTGAGGAGTGTTCCTCCCACTTGTTTTTTCTTTGCCCTTACTCTAGGGAGTTATGGCACAAATGGTGGGAGGCTTGGCATCATGGGTGTATTCATGCTACCTCCTTGATTGACTTCTGGGAAAGTTTGGGCAGACCACCAACAAAGACTCCTTTCCTTCAGGTGGCCAGGTCTATTGGGCCTATTTTCATTCTTTGGAACCTTTGGTTGGAGAGGAACCGTAGAGTTTTTTGTGGTTCCAATTTGGGAAATCTTCAACTATGGAAGAAGATAATTAGTAGGCTTCAGGAGACTATTTCGGCTAAGTGTGACATGTCTGAAAATATGGATCCTGGTGATTTGGATATTGTGCGGAAGTTGAGCTTGGGGGATAGTAACCAGGGTTATTTTG
>VDFB02091959.1:0-15732 GCA_007258455.2 Sequoia sempervirens | reverse complement strand
AACTATGCATTATGGGTTGTATATGTGATGGTGCTATATGCTTGGACTTTTATGTTGTAATACTACATAATACTTTCTAATAAGGTCCCCGGTGGATGACCATCAAGGGGTATCAATTGTGTATTTTAGGTTCATACATATGTGGATTTGTATATGTTGGACTATCTCAGTGCTTAGTGCCACTATTTTCACTAGCCTATTATATATTATTTGAATATGATTATTTAGTTCAACATTATTTCTTTAATTAATTATTATCATTTTTTGCACTTGTGTTTCTAGATCTATGGTTTTAGAATTATTTTTATTTAATTTTTTGTCAATATTATTTCATCCATATAATATCGCATCAAGAGTTTATGATGTGCTTCAACTATCTTATATGGAGTGGCTATGCCTAAAATTTTATTAAGCATTAAGGAATAGGTTTTACCTCCAATAATAGTTGTTTGGAGATGGTTTGATTTGGGAAAATAGGTTGTGTATGTCCCCTATCTCACTTGATTGAGTTATGAGTTGTATCATGCGCTTCTATGAAACCATCATTTGAATCAACGTTGATTCTAGATCCACATGTTGTGAATAAACCAATAATGTGTGTGTGTTCTTATTAAGTGTTTATTTTATCATTTAATTTCTATTTGTATTTTATTGGTTTACACATTCCTTGTTGAGAAGTATTTACAAATGACCTTTCTATTTTAAATGTGAAATTGATTCAATTTAATTATCATTGTAGATTGGCCCTAGACGCATTTGAATATTGTTTTATTTTAATGTGGATTTGTATATGTTGGACTATCTCAGTGTTTAGTGCCACTATTTTCACTATACATGTTATATATTATTTGATTATGGGTAAAAGCACAAACTTGTGCCACACTTTTGGCTAACTAAATAATTTCAAGCGAAATAGTTTCACCCTAAATAGTTTTGTGAGAAATTTTTTTGCTCTAAACCATGTGGCCTATATGTGGTACATATAGTTTCGAGCGAAACGCCTTTGCCTAAAACTATAATTTTTTTTTTTTTTTTTCTAAACTTCAAATGTGCCTCAAATAAAATGTAAGGTTTTAGTTGAAACCTTTTTTATTGAAAATTGTTTGGAAAAAACCATCTATGTGGCATCCTTGTTGGAAAGCACCTCATCATGTTTCATAATTTTCTGAAAATTTTCACTTCAACTATTTCTTCAATCAAAATGCATTTTTTCAAAAAACTAAAAGTATCATTTTGTAGAGCTTAGAGTTGGCAATCCAAATATATCATTTTTTTGATATTTTGATTAGTTGTAATATGATTCTTTTTCAAAATATTGCAAGTAGAAATTTAAAATAAAAAAAATGAGGTTGATTAGCAATTAAAAATATATGTACTAAAAACATATTAAAATATTTTGAAAAATATATGGTGCACTAGATAAGAGAATCCTCCTGGAAAGGGTATTAATTTTTTTAAAATTATTAAAAATTAGACAAAATTTGACATCAAATGAAACTATCAAATTCTAGTAAGTTTGACTTTAAAAGGTTATTACAAGAAAAATATGCATCAATTTTTTTTTTCCATGCACCAGATATTGAAGTTATCTATTTGGGAAAAAAAAGAAGCTAGGGATTTTTTTTCTTTTTTTTTTGTGAGGTCAACTCAATGTCACTTTTTCCTAAAATTTTCAACAATTCAAAATCTTCTCTTAAATTTTTTTAAAAATATCAAAACAATTTTTTTTAAAATTAAAAAATTACAAGCATAAAATTCATCAAGAGTTATACATTTCATTATTTTACATTATTTTGAAATTCAATATATAAAGACCACTTTTATGTGGTCGAAGTTGAAACTTTTTATTTGTATTGATCTATTCCTTTATAAAAATGTGACACAAGTTTGTACTTTTACCCATTGTAGATTAAAATATTGTTTAGATTTACACCTTAGCCAAATTTACTAATTATATGCGATAAATCATTGAGAAAATATTTATTTATTTTCATTCAATGGAAATGTTCTAATGTTTGCATTTTTAACTAAGGTTAATTTCTCATTTGGAAAAGACCCTTGCGTGGAAAACATCTTATTCGAAAATCTAAATTAAGAATATCCACTTGTTACTAAGAAATTAAAAAAAGGGAAAAAATAGATTTAAGATTTTTTGGAAAATTAGAAAAGGAGAAAAGAGCTCATTTTCTCATCATGCTTATAATATATTGCTAAAAAATTATCTCCCTCACTCCCCTCTTTATTTGAGATTTTGCTTGAATTAGAAGTTAATTAAGGAACATTTGAGGAATGCTTGTCCATTGTGTGTGTGATAGGCAAAAAGAATTATTCATACATTTGGGTATGAATTGTATTCAAACATTAAGAAATTCATCTCTTTCAAATTGAAATTATGTTTATTATTTGTGTTCTTTACCTTGCACATGTATTAGGTGGATAGTATATGGATTACAATATCAAATTGAATTTAGAATAGGTGTATTTCATTTAATTTTTTTTAATATATTATTTTTGAAAAAAGTTGTATATTATATTAGCCATTATGGTTAGTAATTTTTTCTTAATTTCTTATATGGTGAAAAAAAGAAGAAAGTTTTTGCCTATTAGGCTTCAAACATTGTCTTTAGATTTTTGAAATTTAAAGATTTTATTTTGAAGGTTTTGATGATGTCATCAATGGTCAATTTTGGGATTTCATGCTTCTTTTAATTTTTTAAAAAGAGAAAAAATAGAATTCAAACCGTCTTTGCTTGTTTTATTTTGTGCGATGAAGCTCGTCACATGTTCCATATAATTTTCTCAATCTTTTTGGATATGCGGATCACAAACTTCAACCTCATTTTTTGTTTCTTAAACTTTTAGGCAAAGGCTGACCTTTTGACTCAATATCAGATACTAAGGTTGGGAGTAGACTAGAACTGGATGTCGTTCTTACAAAACTATGGATATCCCAATATGAATGGGATAATGTGGAATGGATAGGATTTTTATATGATAGAATGAAGGGGGTTGAGATTTTATTTTAGGATTCTTACCTGTGAGGGGTGAGCTTAGGATGACTAGTGATTAGATAATTAATTACATTTACTTTTGTGCAAAATGAATAATAAAGATAATTAATTATGATTAAAAAAACATACAAACTAAGAAATTAAATGAATGTGGTTATCTATTTAACTTTTTAGATGAATGTCAAAAGTGGGACTCAAATAAATAAGTTTCTTTTGATTTTCTTATATATTTTAGTTTGAACCTTACAAAATGATTAATTAAGTAGATAAAGGGTCCTATTTTATATAATTTTACATCAAGAGAATTAAGAGATGATTAATTGTACACAAAAATTATTTAATCAATGTTTGAGGACTAATTAAAATCATTATTGAAATAAATTTATTTAATTAATTCAATGTAGGATGATGCCAATTAGCAAAATTGATTGAAGGTGAATTTTAGGTGTTCAAATTTTGCCCCCTCTTTGAGATGTTATGACAAAATAATAAGAGAAATGTAATTTTAAATAATAAGATATAGTTCTCAATAACATGCCCTAATTGGTTAGAAGAAAGGATGAGGATGAGATGGTAGTATGATGCCCCCTCGAGAGGCTTCCTAAGAAAATGTTATCTAGGGAACCTCTCAAAAATAAGAAACAGATAAAAAAATTAGATAAAGGAGTAAAAAATAGGATCAAAAAATAAATATGGATAAGAAATAAAGAAATGGGAGAAAAGTAGTGAAATGGTGGCATAAATTAAGGTTTGGGGCATATAAATAGGTCTATGGCATGCATATAGTTCCTTTTACACCCGTAGTTCTTAGAGATCCAAAGCACATAGTAAAAAAAGGAGATCCAAAGTACATAGTAAACAAAGGACCTAGGAGAAGATGGATTGCATACCATATTGCACCCACTAAGCAAGGAGAGTGTTACAACAAATGTGACCAAAGGATGTGTTAGGAAATTAATGCATCATACTTATAACGATCAATTCATTTCCTACATAACCCCATGAGAGAAAAGAATGCATGAAAGCTTACAAAATAACCATAATTCAAAGATCAAATAGACAAACCACAAGATAACATAATGTTTACCTAAGGAAAAAACTCAAAGAGGAAAAAACCTTTAACCTCCAAACACATCCACAATCTATGTATTATTTAGCAATAAGACATTGTAATGCACTTATAAATTTTTCATGAATACTTCTGAAACATCAAGCTCCTATAATGCACTATCCATCTATCCAATCATTTAATGACACATCCCATGGAATGATTCACATATGCACTCACAAAGGAAGCTCAATATAGTGACAGTTGACCCACTCTCACACCCAACCTTCACCACTAAACATGTGTTCTTTATTTTATGGATTCGAGCTCACACAAATACAACCAAGTGGTAAGATAAAACCATGTGCCTCAAAAATATGAGTACACAAAACCATTGACCCCTCATTTACTTTTTGATACTAAGTTTTCACAATATTAACTATTTTTGTGTAATGGTGTAAAATTGCACCCCTTGCAATTTCATATACATTCTTGTATCCACTTTAGTGTCCACTCCCTTAGCATCTTGTGTAGGCTCATTTTAGCCCTTGCATTATCCTTTTTCCTCTCAAGATGCTTAGGAACCCTTTTTCAGTAGCCACGTTCACGTGTCAGCTTTGCATCAAACCTTGTGCTTTTCCTGTTCTGGTCATTTTGTAGCGTGATGTGTCTAGACGCTAGCGCATTGCATGGACGTTTGCACACTGCGCTAGCATCCTATGACATTTTAACATTCAAATAGTCATTTTTGATAATTTTTTCCACTTGTCAACTCCTTTTGTTGGTGGTAACGGTTCAAGATGCCTTGTAATGGCTCAAGAAGCTGATTTTCCTTCCTATTCTCTCTTTTTAATCCATTCTTTCAATTCATGTGTCTCTTTCGAGCTTTCTCTCTTGGACACACTCTCTTTTCCCTCTTTACTCTCTTGATTACACAAATATCTCACTTGTTATAGTAGCCTCAAGCACTCTCACATCCTTACAACACTCTTTGCAGCTCTCTTGGATTTTGTAGCTATCTTTGCCTCTCTTTGGCTTCCTTAAGCCTTGCAGCTAATATCTCTCTTATATTGTGCTTGTGAACATCTTGGGACTTCTCACATCCCCTATCTATTGCATCTTTATTTCGTGATACGGGTTCTCCTCCTTGAGTGGGGATTTCTTTTATCACTTCATATTTGCTCACTTTTTTCACTTTCTCTATCTATCTAGTTGTTTGTGGAGGTGGGAACACCAAAATGGGGATTTGACTAAGGAAAACCCCTATATAGCCCCAACATTTTTCCCTCGATCTTACGTATGTAAGTATTGAAGATATCTAATAGTTGGAGGCTTCATTACTTGGATTATTGTGAGAATTTTCCATCTCCATTCTCTTTAGTTCTATCATTTACTTTACTTTATTTTGGTTTTGTTATATTCTATTACTTTCTCGCATCTTAAGAGTTCTTAGTAATTAGATTGCTAGTAGTTGCTTTGTTGTTTTCTATGATAAACTCAATTTCTGGTTCATTTGAGATGCTAGCACACCTCTAGGACTCTAGTGCGCCGCACTGTCATCCTTGTTCCATGTTGACATCCTTTGACCAAAAGCTCATTAGTTTGTCCAAAAAACCTTTTTGATATACTCTTTCTGATTTTGGAACTCTTGCCTTTTCAATCTTTGGTAGTTTAGGGTAGTTCACCCCTTGGGATTCTCTTTAGAATAAAGAATCATGAGTAGTGAATCCCCCTTCTCTACATTTTGGTGAACCTGATGTGAATCACAACTATTTTTAAAAAACTAATAACTTATTTACCCCAACTTGGTGCTGTCATAACTTTTTAATCGATGCTTGGAATTTAGAACCGTTTACACCATTGGAAAGGTCTCCAAGAGGACTAATTTAGTCCCTAAAATATTTTCGCAAGTTTCAAACCCAAATTCTGCTCCGAAGACCTCTGAAAATGCAAATTAATAGAACCTAGAAAATATCAAAAAAATCAAAAAATCTGGATTTTCAATTTTCCTCAATTCTGCCACCCCTAGACTACTTTGGACCAGCCAACTTGTTTATTCATTATTTATCATATTTAACTTCCTATATCCAAAATGAATTTAATATCCTCTTTTATGATTTTAGTATCTAATTATATTCAAAATGTTAATGATGTTCCATTTCATGCATGTGATAGTGACTTGGCTTTGCCCATGTCACTTTGTATCTTTGATCCTTCCCATGAGATTCCTCTTGCTTTGAAGGATATCTTGTTGCAAGAAGATGAAATCATTGATACCTTTCTTAAAATTACTCTACCTTCTCTTCATTCCAATGCACTCTCTTCTAGAGACGACACCTTAGTGAATGATGAAGCTCCTCTCGCATCAGATCCTCTAGGGATAGATGTTGAGCATATTTCTTCAAATGGTTCAGGTCTATTAGTTGTAAGGAATCTATAAATATTATCTATGTCTCTACCGCCCCTAAAAGGCCTAAGAGACCAGTCATTTATTTGACTTTGGCTAGTCCTTCTCCTAAGAGGATTTTTTCTATTAATGGTGTTCCATTTGATAGTGATTCTCCTGATCTTTCCAGGGCTCCCTCTTATATAGAGTGGTAGCACATACTTATAATACTAGAAAGAATAAAAAAATATTGATCAACCTACTTATTTACCACCTTCTCAACCAAGCCTTCCTCAAGCACCTAAACCTACAACTAAAGCACCTGGTGATTACGATCTCTTCGAGCAACTTCGTGTTACTCCAGCTAAGATCTCACTATGGGATTTGCTTCAGTCTATTCTGATTTATCAAGGTATGCTTCAGATAGCCTTGTAGAAGATCCTCTTTCTTGCCTCTACTAGGTCGACGAATGTTAAGGCGTTAATGGCTCATATTCGTGAAGATTTGTTGAATATCATGTTCTATCCACAAGAACTTTTCCCTCGGATGTGCAAACGCAAGCAGACCCTCTAATGATCATTGTTAACATTAATAAAATTGGCATTAGACATACTCTCATTGACATCGGTTCGATGCTCAATGTGTGTAGCATTGATCTATTGCCTAAGATTAATATTGATTAATCTTCTCTTAATGCTTTTTTTGTTGTCATTCATGGGTTCGATAATGTCGGTCAACAAGCCCTTTGCATGATAGTCTTGCCTTTGAGGTTGGGACCATTACCGTACCCACCCTTGTATATGTTATGTCAAAAAAATTACCATATAACCTTCTTCTTGGTAGACATTGGATTCATGCTATGGGTGCAGTCTCATCTACCTTGCATAAATCCATTAAGTTCATTTACAATAATCAAGTAGTCATAGTCAGGGATAATCCTGAGGCTATGTACTTATGTGAGATGACATCTGTCAGTCAGGTTTCAATTGTGCCTACTCTTATCCCTTCAGTGTCTTCCAATGTGTTTATGTCTACTCATGTAGTGCCTATTACATAAGATACTCTTGAGACAGATGTCCCTGAAGAAGATCCTTTTGAAGCTCGAGAAATATTAAGTTTTCTCCTTCTACCTATTCTCAAAAGAATGCATGTCTTGGTGATGATTGGGGTTCTTTAGAATTTATAGAATCCTTCATTGGAGAATATAAAGTTGACCCGATCCACTTAGTCCTTTCGATAACATCATCCAAACCCACTATCAAAGATGATTATTCCTCTGCATCGTGGGATAATGTGAACAATAGTTGTAATGTCCTTAATACCAATCCTCCTCCTTCTAATGAAGATGACCACACTACTATTACATTGGATAATGCTAGTAATATTGTACAAGAAGGTTGATGGTGATCTCATAGAGGAGTATGATCCCCATTGTTGGAATAATGCTCTCTATGAAGATCTTCCTCCTTCTCAAGATTTGCAAACACATTATGGCCCTGGCTTCAATCTTGTCTCTAAATATGGCTATGGTTGTAAAGGTTGTGGGTGTAATGAACAAGGCATTCAGGTCCCTATAGAATGTTCTCCTTGTAAGCATAATTTGGGGCTTGGTTGCTCGAATGAACAATCTAAATGGAAGCCATGGTTGAATAAAATGAATTCTACTCAACCTCGTTCTTTTGGATTGATTTATCTGCCATTGTCTTCAATCTTTGTGTCTTTTTCTTGTGGGCAGTTGATTCTTTCTCCACAAGAGAAAGGGTTGCTTCCTTATCCTCATTCTTTGTCTGAGCAAGATCGCATTTTTTTGAAGCTTCTAAAAGCCCAATTGATTACTCTTCCTCCTCCTACACATAAGAAATTTCGTAAGTATGATAAAACAAAACATTCTTTTTGTGCATACCATTGAGTGCCTTCCCATTCCACTAGTGAATGTAAGGCCTTGAAATATAAAATACAACAACTTTGTGATTCTAGTACCATCACTTCCTTGTTTGCTAATGAACCCGCCTCTTCTTCAAATGACAAGTGATATTGAGGTCTACCTCTATTCTGTATGTTCTAAGTATCTTGCATGGTTCTCCTGCCCTGTATGTTGGGGGAAGTGATAACTTGTTATGGAGATGTGTGTCTCCCTTAATGGACCCCCTCTCTTCTCTATTTCTTTCAAATGAAGTGTCCCTTGAGTGGATGCCTTTTTCATTTGAAGGGTTCCCAAGGGACCCCCTTTGAAAGATTTTATCTCGAATGAATTCATTGGTGTCTAGCTTGGGGGCAACCTAACTAGACTTGTTTTGTATCTTGACATCTAGCTTGGGGGTAGCCCAACTAGACCTTTGTTTTATGTGACTGTCCTGCAACACAGCTTGTAGTAGCCACATGCTTCTCTGATCACTCTTGCTTTGTAGGACTAAGAACCTGTAGAGCTCCTTTGCATCAAGCTTGCCTAACATGTTTAGTCTGCAGATTAAAATGTTGCTTTTGCAAGTGCACCTGTGAAGTTGCTTTTCAATCAACCTTGTAGGACCGAGCACATGTGAGGACCAATCGGACTCTATGGAGCCTTTTCACATCAGGCTTCCCTCAGGAGAGAGTACCTGAGGCACCCTCTTTGCAAGTTCAAGGACCTATAAAGTTCTTGCATCCTATGGGATTTGTCCACCATTGATCTACAGGCCTTCGGTGCACTTTTTTCAACTTTGTAGCTCCAAGGACCTATAGAGATTTTTGTTCACCTTCCATAGATCTGTGGATCAATGGCACATTTGTTCAACCCTCCCCAAGAGAGAGTACCTATGGAGTCATCTCTTTTGGAATTTTTATTCCCCTCTTAAATTCTATTCTCTTTTCTCTTCAATCTCTTTCTACTTAGAATTGTGTATACCAGATCGAAGACTTGAATCTTCTTCATCCTAAGTATATACTTCTTTCTCTCTTTGACATTGGTTGCTTCCTTGACTTTTGGGTGCATTCTTCTCTTGAAGCAATCAATCCTTACCTTCTTCTCTCCATTTAAGAATTCTTCTATGTGTTATTTCTTAATTTGGGGATGGCGTATAGTACTGAGACAACCCTTTACATCAAGGTCTCTTTCACTTTGCTAACTCAAATCCTATAGTTTGTTATGTGTCTATGTGTCTATGTTTTTATATGTTCTAACCCCGTGATGTAATGGATTTTTACGTTCTAATTTTTTTTGTCTTGTGCAGGTTTTTCTTGTCTAATGTGTTTGTTTTGTAGGTCTTTAGCCTAGGGGTATGCTTCCTTGGTTCGAAGAGTTATCTGCTTCCTCTACAGTATCCTTTTAGCATTATGATGTTATTTGTTTTTAGTATATTTCCTTTAGTGTGCATATTAATGTAGATTCATATGCCCACTAAAGTGGGGGAAAAATGTAATGGCATAAAATTGCACCCCTTGCAATTTCACATACATTCTTCTATCCACTTTAGTGTCCACTCCCTTAGCATCTTGTGTAGGCTCATTTTATCCCTTGCATCAACCTTTTTCCTCACAAGATGCTCAGGACCCCTTTTTCAACAGCCACCTTCGCGCGCCAACTTTACGTCAAACCTCATGCTTTTCCCATTGTAGTTGTTTTGTAGCATGATGTGTTTGGATACTAGCACGTTGTGTGAACATCCACAGACTGTGCTAGCATCCTATGACATTTTAACATTCAAATTGTCATTTTTGAGCATGTTTACCACTTGTCAACTCCATTCAAATGTCATTGGTAATGGCCTGAGACACCTTGTAATGGCTCGAGAAGCTTCTTTTCCCTCTTATTCTCTCTTTTTAATCCATTCTTTCAATTCATTTGTCTCTTTGGAGCTTTCTCTCTTGGACACACTTTGTTTTCCCTCTTTACTCTCTTGCTTGCACAAATCTCTCACTTGTTACAACAACCTCAAGCACTCTCACATCCTTACAACACTCTTTGTAACTCTCTTGGCTCTTGTAGCTATCTTTGCCTCTCTCTTTGGCTTTCTTAAGCCTTGCAGCTGATATCTCTCTTATATTGTGCTTGTGAGCATCTTGGGGCTTCTCACATCCCCTATCTATTGCATCTTTATTTCATGATACGAGTTCTTCTCCTTGAACGGGGATTGTTTTTATCACTTCGTATTTGCTCACTTTGTTCACTTTCTTTATCTATCTGGATGTCCGTGGAGGTGGGACCACCAAAATGGGGGTTTCACTGAGGCAAACCCCTTTACATCACCAACATTTTCCCCTCGATCTTACATATGTAGGTATTGAAGATATCTGCTAGCTGGAGGCTTCATTACTTGGGTTGTTGTGAGCATTTTCTATCTCCATTCTCTTTAGTTTTATCATTTACTTTACTTTATTTTGGTTTTGTTATATTCTATTACTTTCCTGCATCTTAAGAGTTCTTAGTAATTAGATAGCTCTAAGTAGTTTCTTTGTTGTTTTCCATGATAAACTCGATTTCTAGTCTGCACGAGATGCCAGTGCACCTCTTGGACTTCAGCATGCCGCACTGTCATCCTTGTTCGGCACTAACGTCCTTTGGCCGAAAGCTTGTCAGTTTGTCCAGAAAACCTTTGTGATATACTCTTTCTGATTCTAGAACTCCCACCTTTTCAATCTAAGGTAGTTTAGGGTAGTTCACCCCTTTGGATTCTCTTGAGAATAAAGAGACTCATGAGTAGCAAATCCCCCTTCTCTACATTTTGTTAAATAATTAATTATTCTATGTTTCCTGCATATAAAATAACTAACCTAATGTTACATACAACTTAACAAGTGGACCCAAATAAATATTTAAAGTGGCTAAATACATCATCTAGATGCACCACAAATAAATATTTATTTTGCATTCTTACATTATTTCACTTTTACGCAAGGTGCACAACACCCTTCTCCTAACAAGATGTAGGGGTTATGGTATGTCTCTATAACCTAACCCTTAGGCTAGTGAAGATGCTAAATATTCATGATGTGGGTCCCACCAAGTATGTTAAAGATGTGGACCCTGTACTAGAGCTATGTGCAATGATTTTGCACCAAATACAAACCCAAAAATCAAACAAAATATCACACCCAAGATAAAGCAAACAATTATGATAATAAATAAGATGAAAAAAAATAAAGAAGTAAACAAAAATTTATACCTTCATTGTGATAGTTGGATGTGCTAGATAGTTGATTAGATGTGGATTCTCTTTTCTATAATATTGCTATTTTAATATGATAAGGATGCAATGGATGATTTGATTATGAAAATGGTAGCATAAGGATAGCATGTGAATAGTTGATGAAATAAGGATGACAAGCCTCCATCAAATAGATTTCTCAAAAGGAAAATGGAAATTTGAAATGCAATGAGAGGATGGAGGGGTAAGATGCATTTGGATGTACATGATTCATAGCATTGTGATAAGTGTCACAATGAGGGAAGAAGATTCTTGAGTAATGATTATGATTTGATCAAATCACAAGATTGAAGAAGATTTGAGCAAGTGGAGATGAGGTGGAAGAGCATCTATGGGAATTTGAGGGATGAGGTGGACACAAAAGATGCTTCCAAGGTAGCATGCTCACACATGTGTGAGCAAAGAGTGGGATGATGAAACATGTTCGCACATATGTGAGCATGAAGTGACTAAGGGCACATGTTAGATGATTGATGAATTATATTTTAATCCATGTGAATAGATTGGAGGGATAAGATTAAAGGACAAATTATTTTGTCCACATATGATGAAGTGAAATTTAAGAATAAAATGGTAATGAGTATTAACTAACATAATCAATTAACCAATTCATTGAAAAATTGATTTAGTTGGAAGAATTCAGAGGTAAGATTAATTGATTTATTTGATTTATCTTAGAAGACTGAGGGATTAACTAGTGATGAATTGTGAAGGTAATTAATTAAATAATGGCTTATTTAATTGATTTGCTAGAATTAGTATAAAGAAAATAAAAGTGAATATGTGGTCTCTACACATATAACTAGTAGCATTCATATGAACACATTTCTTTAAAGAACTAAAAAAAATTAAAGTAATTATACATCATAATCACCATCTAGATCACTTGTTGTTTCCTATTGTCTATTTCTCTTTGTCACAACCACAAAGTTGGTTTAATCAAAAGGACTGACCCAAGAGAACTTGGTCTTTATGATTTTATAACTTTCCTAAGGTATTTATAAATATTGTGAGTCCTTATTATCAACAAAGAACAAATACTTCAACAAATCAAATAGCAAAAGTTTGCACTCTGTCAAATCAAAATTGTTCAATAATATTGATCATAACTACATAATTGATGTATACAAAACAAGTAGATTTTCTATACCAAACAAATGAAATCTATGCAACATCAAATTTGTATGTTCATCATATTTAACAACTTAAATAACTAATCCTTTTACATTTAATTTTTTAATATAAAATTAATTTACAAACTTTATCATTCCTAATCATCCATTATAAATATTTTGCTTCCAATTATTTTTTCCTTATCATGATATAGAATCCCATACAAGTAGAGGCCAATAGGTTCTATCAACATAGATGCCTATCTCGATGGCCTACATCTGTTGGTGGGGTTTCTAATTTCTATTTGAAATAGAATAAAGGGAATCCCCCTAATAAAACAAATGTCCAGGACAGATATATAATTAGAAAGCTACAGATTTGATGGGGTATGCTCAGTTGCGTGCCAACAATTGAAAGCTACAATGACATCAGTAGATCCAGAGTGGTCAGTCATGGTAGAGACAAGTTACAACGCATCATGATAGAGACAACTGTAAATGTTTATTTTTCACAGGACTTGGATCTCTGCTTATGTTACGTATGCAATGACCTCACCTCCTATAAATCACATGCTGTTAAGATTAAATACATATTTTAAATATATATATATATATCTTTGTTGATATTGTTTTTGGCTATGATAAATGGTCTGCGTGTCATGATGATAATCTTGATACTGGCATGCGTGTCTATACTTGATAGTCTTTCTGGTATGCTAACTCTTTAGTCCTTTGTTGTTTCTGTCTGGCTGCTCTTTTGCCAGTCTGTTATGTTGGGTTGTTTTTACTTTATTGTTAGCTTTGTATGGAATCAGGCCCTTCCCTTCTTATCTAATCAAAAATATTTGAAAACCCATTATTTTTTATTTTAATTTTATAATAATAAAATTAAATTCTAAAAAATCTAACTTGTAAACATTAAGACATAAGGTCCATTAATTGAACACAATTTTATTTGCATCAATAAATTTGTATCTTAATATATATTTATGTCACAATGGTGAATTTGAGTGCTTCTAGTTTGAAATGTGTTTGTGTTTTTTTATCTTCAAGGTTTCATATCACACTACATAATCCATCATGAGGATGAAGAGAGAAAATGAAAGGTGGATTGTAGGCCTACGCGTGCTAAGTTACAATTTTCATTTCAAACACATAAAATTTAATTGGGAATAATTATTTCAATAACTCTATAATCAAGTTTCTAAGGCCACATGAATTGGGGAATTGGGATAACTTGTATAATAAAAGTTAAAAGAGTCTCACCTCTAATGATAGTTGGCTAGCCTAATCCAAGTGACCTATGAAAAATCACCTCAACCATTCCGAGTGCAAAATTTTAAGCCTCCATTTGGTTATAGTAGACATGCAATCCTAATGAACCTACAATTATACTTAGTGGCAAGAGGAATCACAAAAGCCCTTGAAACAATAAATGCTTACTAGTCTAACTTTTGTACACATTATTTTTATCTATAATTGATATTATGAATGTTAAACTTAGAGAGATAATAGTGGTAAGAAAAAAGAGATACACATAAACAAAGTTGACTTTTTATTCATTGAAGTTAATTATATTATATAACTTCAAAGAAGCACAACAAACTGACTTATTTGACACCTATTAGAATCCTACTTCAACAAACTATTAACACATGTTTCATTCTTTAAATTAAAAACATCGCACTAACACATGTAGATGTTGGATGTCGAATTATCTTGAACACCCTCCCTATAGTCAAAAATTCACTTAACTATTAAATTAGCACACCACTACCTCTTTTAGACCTCAAACACCTCTCTTCCTCCAATATCCAAATGAAGGCATGTTGAGGAACTTATATTACCTCTACCAAAATTTATAAATGTGTTTTGATGATTCTAATACACTTAGCATTTGTTAAAATAGTTGGATGATTTCTTCTTCTTCTTCATACCTTGTAAATCTAGCCAACCAATGAGAGAAAGAGTCTCAAATTTTAATAACATTAAAGAAATCAATCACCTACTCTACCATATCAGCAAATTTTATCATTCAAGCCAAAGCTCTTGTGATTATCAATAAACTAACTTGTGATTATCAATAGACTATATGTCTCCAACCAGCATTTTCCAAATTAAACTCTTTTCCAAGGACAATATGGCCTCACCAACATTAACAGCAACAAATCCCCTTTTGTTTGGTTGCAAAAACCTCCTCTATAATGGAACATACACCCAAAATATCTTAGTAATTGCATTGACAACAAATACATATTGCACTAGCATCATTATCATACAAATCTTTTTCATTTATGTACACAATCAGATTTGGTCCATATGCAAAACATATGAATCATACTTGCATACCACACTTATGTTACTATCTCTACACTAGACTCTGCCTCCTATCCTATGAAAATCAACTCTCAAGATGCTCTTATCATTCTTGAGCATTCCAATGATGGGGTCATGCCTAGTCCCACTCTAAATCCTCATTTGAAATTACTGATGAAATATTGGTTTTTCGAAAATACAAAATGAAAAATTTGAGTAACCTTTGCAGACTGATAATTGTGGACGAGGTTTTTACAGTATATGTGAACGATTATGAAAGGATTTTGGAAAAAGAGTGTTTTGTTCAAGTTTCAAATCACACTAAATGACGAAGTAAAGTTAATGGTATTGCAAAATTAGCTTATAAGAACATGGGATGCCAGAGGAGGAGTTTGGTAAGACTGAAAGTTATTAAAAATCATATCATACTCCTCCGTCATCTTTAGTAGTCTGACTACCCAGCTGCAAGAGCATTAGAATGTGAAATTTGTTCTTATTTTTCTTAATTGAGGGTTTCAATTTACTTAATCAAAAATTGAATGGGAGGTTTCTGATTGAGTTTTTCATTTTAAGTGGTGCAGGTAATTAATCATGGGATTGAGGCATCTCTTATAGCCAGTATGTTAGATGTAACACATCACCTCTTCTTGCTCTCCTCCGAGGAGAAGATGAAGTA